>JADLZN010000173.1:305000-484995 GCA_018155175.1 Sinocyclocheilus anophthalmus
ATGTTTCAACATGAATAAAATTAAGCAAAATTGTGACATCGAGCATGTGAACTCCTTTGTACAAGAGGTCAGAGTTTCTGCTTGCATTCAGTCACACAAGGTGTTTTTTGGAATGTTCTCAAATCATGCTGCTTAAGATGATCATCAGGTTTTACAACAACTTGATTCATGCTGTTTGTTTTTTTATGTGTAGAGTGCTGTGTGGAAACTAAAGCCGGTGAATGAGGTGTCAGTGATGATCTCCAGTAGAACAGACACTGGCGTGCACGCCTTGTGTAACTCTGCACACGTAGATATCCAGCGGAGAGGAGACAAGCCACCACTGCTGGAGCAAGACCTGGTTGATGCCCTGAACTTCCACTTGAAAGCAGAACCTATAAGGTGGGAGGCTTTTACAGGATTTAAAAAGCTGTATGTCTTTGCACCACATTTTTGTACACAGTAGTTCAAAAGTTTGGGGTCAGTAAGATTTTTTTTTACTTTGAAAGAAGTTCATCATGTGTTCAGCAAGGATGCATTAAACTAATCTAAAGTGACAGTAAATCCATTAACAATAAAGCATTTACTTTTCAAAGTTTTTCTTTTAAAAAGCTTTCAAACATTGTCACACTCTGTGTAATGTCAGAGAGGTCAAACCAGGGCTAAATCACATCTACTGTAGTCTTTGGAAGTTGCTTAGGTGTAAAAGATCAGGGCCAGTTATCTGAAAATTCAATCCCCTGAAGGGGCAATTCATGGGGAATTACTCGGATCCCCAGCCACTGTTGTGCAAGAGACGTAATCCCATGTAGCTCCTGGGGGACCTTCCTTGTATCAAATGCCGAGTAAATTGCTTTTACAAAGTCACCTTGACACGTTCTCTGTAGTAATTTTAACCTGTGATGTGCTGAAATGTCGCTTTGCTGTTAGTGACCAACTTAAACCTTAAAAGAAAATCATTTTGTGCTGGTAAGTATGCATATATACAGGTGCATCTCAATAAATTAGAATGTCATGGAAAAGTTCATTTATTTCAGTAATTCAACTCAAATTGTGAAACTCGTGTATTAAATAAATTCAATGCACACAGACTGAAGTAGTTTAAGTCTTTGGTTCTTTTAATTGTGATGATTTTGGCTCACATTTCACAAAAACCCACCAATTCACTATCTCAACAAATTAGAATACTTCATAAGACCAATAAAAAAAAACATTTTGTGAATTGTTGGCCTTCTGGAAAGCATTTTCATTTATTGTACATGTACTCAATACTTGGTAGGTGCTCCTTTTGCTAAGGACTGCTTCAATTCGGTGTGGCATGGAGGTGATCAGTTTGTGGGAGTGCTGAGGTGGTATGGAAGCTCAGGTTTATTTGACAGTGGCCTTCAGCTCTTCTGCATTTCATTTTTGGTCTCTTGTTTCTCATTTCCCTCTTGACAATACCCCACAGATTCTCTATGGGGTTCAGGTTGGGTGAGTTTGCTGGCCAGTCAAGCACACCGACACCATGGTCATTGAACCAGCTTTTGTTTTTTTTGGCAGTGTGGGCAGGTGCCAAATCTGCTGGAAAATGAAATCAGCATCTCAATAAACCTTGTCAGCAGAAGGAAGCACGAAGTGCTCCAAAACTTTCTCGGTAAACGGGTGCAGTGATGTTGGTTCTCAAAAAACACAATGGACCAACACCAGCAGATGACATTGCACCACAAATCATCACAGACTGTGGAAACTTAAAACTGGACTTCAAACAACTTGGGCTATGACCTTCTCCACCCATCCTCCAGACTCTAAGACCTTGGTTTCAAAATGAAATACAAAACTTCCTCTCATCTGAAAAGAAGACTTTGGACAACTGGGCAACAGTCCAGTTATTCTTCTCCTTAGCCCAGGTAAGACGCTGCTGACGTTGTCTCTGGTTCAGGAGTGACTTAACAAGAGGAATACGACAACTGTAGCCAAATTCCTTGACATGTCTGTGTGTGGTGGCTCTTGATGTCTTGTCCCCAGCCTCAGTCCATTCCTTGTGAGTTCACTCAAATTCTTGAATCGATTTTGCTTGAAATTCCTCATAAGGCTGCGGTTCTCTCAGTTGGTTGTGCATCTTTTTCTTCCACACTTTCCTTCCACTCAACTTTCTGTTAAATGCTTGGATACAGCACTCTGTGAACAACAGCCAGCTTCTTTGGCAATGAATGTTTGTGGCGTACCCTCCTTGTGAAGGGTGTCAATGAATGTCTTCTGGGCAACTGTCAGATCAGCAGTCTTCCACATGATTGTGTAGCCTAGTGAACCAAGCTGAGAGACAATTTTGAAGGCTCAGGACACCTTTGCAGGTGTTTTGAGTTGATTAACTAATTGGCATGTCACCATATTCTAATTAGTTGAGATAGTGAATCAGTGGGTTTTGGTGATAAATGTGAGCAAAAATCATCACAATTAAAAGAACCAAAGTTTTTAACTACTTCAGTCTGTGTGCATTGGAATTTATTTAATACACGAGTTTCACAAATTGACTTGAATTACTGAAATAAATGGAACTTTTCCATGACATTCTAATTTAATGAGATTATATTTCATAATGTGATCCTCTTAGAAATTATAAATGGTGAAATGAATTGCACACCATTCCACCGGAAAGTAAGTGAATACCAAAAGAGGGAATTTACTGAATGCATTGCATATGATCGTAAAATAGTTAATATGGAATTGAATGCAGTTATTTATAAATGAAATCAAAGTAATATGAGTAGGGTTAAGATTTAGTGGTCAGCAATGATCATTCGGGAAATGAATGTGTATTCCATCAGAAATAAGGTTTTACAGACACCGAATAAATATTTTTTTAGGATCATTTAATATTCTGACATATATAGTACGTACATTCAACATTGGGGTCAGTACGATTTAATATTACTACAGATTGGAATTATTAAATGGAACAAAAGCGACATTAAAAAACTTGTTGTGCAAAAAATGATCAACGAATGAATGAAACAAAGCCTGAAACACTGTACAGTTTCACAGTACAACTATAATAATAGTTGAAAATGTTTCTGAGCAGCAGACAGCCATCATATTATAGTGATTTCTGAAGGATCATGTGACACTGAAGACTGGAGTAATGATGCTGTAAATTCAGCTTTGCATTGCTGATAATTCAATTTTTAATACATATTCAAATAATATTTTTTTAATTGTAATAGATTTTTACAGTATTACTCTTACTGTATTTTGATCAAATAAATGCAACCTGGTGAGCAAAAAAAGATTTTAACAACAAACCACACACACACACACACCAACAAAATGGTATTTATATGAATCCATTCGGTGCTCTTCTCCTTAAATCTTATTTTTTAATATTGTATGGTATGAGTTGGGTTATTGGCAGGTGGGACTGAATATTTTCGAGGTTGTGCTCATGAGAGAGACTGGGGGAAGCTCAGGGTCGCCTGGCCTGATTGGGGTCACAGCGCTGCCTCTGCAGAAAGTCACAAATGTTCATCAGATGCCTGGGATTGTCTTGGAAGGATAAAAAATTAAAAATAATAAAAAGTATAGTTTTCATTTTACATTTGCCTTATATGTCACAAAAGCTTGTATGTTGATAGTGCAGTGCTCACGTCAGGTCTGTGTGTGTTTTATTCCATGTTCCTGTTAGCAGCGATTAGCGCCTGCTGGTAAATCATTAATACACTGACAGACTCCTCTGGGAGCCTGAGCATATCGTCGTCTTTATTTGGTGTTGTGAGTGGAGAGTGGAGGAGCAAACTGCTGCAAACTACCCCTAAAATGCCCCAGCAACCCTGCAGAGATGCTGTCAGAGTGCAGTGGTGCTTCTAGCCGGAGATGTGGACTGGCAGCTGTGCTCTTTTCTGTCTGGCTATCCTGTGTTTAGAACACACTGAGCACTGTGACTGTATCCTCACAGACACATAATGAGCACTAGTATTCTTCAGGGAGATTTTATTGTTTTTGAAAGTCTTAAGTTCACTAAAGCTTTATTTATTTAATCAAAAATATAGTTAAAAAAGTATTTTATTATTTCAAATTATTTGAAATATATACAATGACTCTTTTCTATTTGAATATATTTATATATTATTTCTTTGATGGCAAGCTGAATTTTCAGCATCATTACTTAATCACGATTAATCCCACCTACCATATAAAGTTTTTAAATATCATTTTTTATTTCAATAATTTCACATCTTCAAATTAATGTAGAAACTACATTTGAACATTTATTAGACTTTAAAAATGAACTTCTAATTTAAGTGAGCTTAAAACAATCTTCACATAAGCCTATTATAATAAATGACATATTTAGCAACGTGCCCTTCAGCAAGTAGAAAATTAAATATACAGAAATTGAATAAAGTTCTTAAACACTAAATTCTAAATTAAAATTAGATTAATCCTTAATGCTAAAAACGTTATTGATTCCCTCTTTTTTCATCTATTTTTTGATTAACAGACATTATCGCAGCAGGTGGGTTATTACTAGATTTTTTGACTCATGTGACCTCATCACAGTAAGTGTGTTGGATGTCAACAGGTTCCATGACTTTTGAACTTCATCTTCTTTTGTGACGCTATCATTAAGCGTAACATTGAAAATACTCACAGAATGTCCGTATTGTGCCTGTCATGAATGATGGTGAAGCCCTCTGGCATGTGCTTCAGGGAGGTCTGGTGCTGATAGACTGGTCCTCTCAAAAGGCCTCATGGGATTGTATTGCATAAATGTTTAATGGGGTATTGAGGCACTTTGTGATCAACATGGACCTCATGGGGGTGCAAGACCGGCAGTTTAATCCACAAAAGCACTCAGCCACTCAGCACTCGGTCCGAGCGTTTTAATTCGCTTTCCTACCTGCCTGTCAACGTATGTATTGCAACCTCTGCGGCAACGGTTCGCGCAGGACAGGATACGTCATCAGCGCGTTCACGACACGTTGCAGACAGAGCGAGAATGGCAGACAAACATCAACAACCCAATCTTTTACAGTTTTCTCATATAATGACGCATGATGTAGCCCAGCGGTTCCCAATTCCAGTCCTCGCGCCCCCCGCTCTGCATATTTGCATGTCTCGCTTAGTTAACGCACCCGATTCAGATAACCAGCTCGTTAGAAGTGAGCTATGTGCATGAACTGTGTTACGATCAATATGATCCCTACATAGTGTTCATTGCTCCCTACTCATGAGCGGGAACAATCGTAAGTTACGTAACTTCGAAACAATGTCCCAATTCACTGGAATTGGGAACGCGATGAGCCTAGTAATGTTGGCTCTGTGAGCTGTAAGTTGTCTCTTTTTATTCTGGTCTGCTGAGGTATGCTTCAGGGGGGCGTGGCTTTGGACGCCGATTGCAGGGAGGGTGGGATGTTCGCTTTCAGTGCTATCAGGCTAACGTTAGCATTTTCCAAGATCTCGTACTGCACCTTTAAGTGTGTGAATGAGTGTCTTTCAAGTGTGTTCAGCGGAAAGCGTCTCTAATAGCGAAACTGTAAGTTATCAGCGGCAAGACAGCGTGTTATTACCTCACAGTGGTTTCGGCAAACCGTCGGCGATTCGGGAAAAATCGGGCTAAAACGTGCAGTGTGAACTCGGCTTAATTGCACGCCTTAGAACATTCGTCAGCCGATCAGATTCAAGCATTCAACAGCCCCGTTGTATAATAATTTTTTAGTATTTATTTTAAAATATTGCAATTATATTAAAATATTGCATTTACATTGTAATTATATTACAATATTTGTAATTATTTTAAAATATAGCTATGACATTGTAGCAGTAATATCTATTAGGGCCTTCAAATGTCATCTTTGAGAAAGAAGGCCTTGGCGTCAAAAAGTTTGTGAGTCCCTGTTCTATTGGACATTTTGGCAAAACCATTAAATGATTTCCGCAGTACATCAAATTTTGTTGTGTTGAAGAGATGAATGAACATATTTCCATGTCGCTCTTGTGTTCTGTCCTCAACCATGAGTATAAACCAGATTTGTTTGTTATGATATCAAGCTGCATTTGAATTATGAGTGACTATTGTTTTTCTTACATGAAAACCAGTGTTATGATATTTCCTCCAGTGTCTTGATTACTCTGGACTAACTTGAATCTTGGCTGCCGAGTTTACAAAACAAACATATATGTGCATTACCAGATTTGATGCAGTGTCTGCTATTCTGTCTTTTTTCCCCCCCAGAATCACCAGGGCTTACCGCGTCCACAGCGACTTCCACGCACGCTATCGGGCCGTATCACGCACATATGTGTACCGCTTTGCTTCGGGTCTCAGACATCACACAGAAATGCCAGTAACGGAGAGGGATCTGTGCTGGGCATTACGAGACACGTGAGTGCCGCCCCCTCTCTTCTACACGTGCTCTACAACCGCATCACTACGCACATGTCACAGAAGCTAAATCCTCTCGGAGAGCAATAGGAACAAACACATACTCTGATTCACAGTGGAAAAAGCCGCACATGAATTACAAACAAGACCCGTCATAAGGGCAAGCTAATGATTTCCGGTTATCTAGGCCAACACTGAAACCAAAGATGAGGAAAGTATGCATTGTTATGGCAGCGTGTGCCTCAGATGTCTTTTTGAAGCCCTCGATAGAGGAACGCCGGAGCGAGAGGCTCATCTCCAAGGGTGACGCGTGAACATTAATGCTATTTTTTCCCACTCTTCATTTTTAGCGAGAAAGTAGGCCAAGATAAGCTTCAGGCTCGTAATGACGCAGAACAACACCCACAGCCGTCTTACGTCTGCTTCATGCACACACACATTCCAGCTGCTTTTCCATCTCATAAGAACGGCCGTTCCACACACACAAACTGGATTAAGTCCTTTAAAAGGGAAGTTTGTAGAGGCTCATCTGAACGTTCCTTGACCTGTATGGCTTTATGTCTTTATTCATGTCTTCTAACTGAGATTTTTTTTACCCCTGTCAGCTAGTGCTGGTGATATATTGAATGTTAATAAATATTTAAGCTGAATCTGCTGGAAATACAAAAATTAAGCAACGTTGTGAATTTCAAGTGAAATTTATATTTTGGCTTATAAGCCCGATGTTCCGAAAAGACTGTGCTGTGACCGTTTGGCAACATGATTGTACTTCGCAGTGGTAAGCTGCCATTGAAATCGTTCTCCTTGTGACAAGAGCACTATAAAAAATAAATAGGACTTAACAGGGTAATATGCTGCGAGCTGGCTATAGAGTTTTTCCTTTCTCTTTGGAGTGTTACAAGCTGTTCGTGAATAGATATGATCCCTAAAGTTCCAAAGACTAAAGTCTCAAAACCAAAAAAATATTCTTTATCAAAGTTAAGACTCAGCCACGCCCCCCTAAAACAGCTCGTTCTAACACGCCCACACATACCTACGTCACGATGTGGGAATATTTGCATAATGCCGCCCAAATGTGCACGCAAAGAAAGAAGGCGTGGTTTCAGTAATCACAGTTAGTGTTGAAGCAGCATGTCAGGGAGACGCTGTGTGTTTCTAGGCGAAAGCAAAAGCACTTTATTTTGGCCTTCCGAAAGTAGATGCATTAAAGAATCTTTAAGATTACTTACAACAGAACAACAATGCATTTTATGGACGACAGTTTCGTGAACCTAGGAGAGGAGGTAACTCTGACTTTGTGCTATGACAATCTGGCGCTTCTACTGTAAGTATGTTTTGTTATTAGTTAAGTATTTGCTATTGACTGTTCAAATGCGGAGTTTGTTTCGTGGGGTTGTGTGTGGGCTTTTGGTGAAGATGAGAGAGAGGAGAGACAGGGTGATATCACAGTGGAGTCAGCTGTCTTAATTGTGGCTTGTGTACTGCAAACACATACAAGCTTCATCACTGTGTCTGTCACGTGACTCATGTTCCACTTTCGGGCTTGAACTGATGGGAAAACTAATGACATTATTTATTTTCTTTACATTTATTTTGAAAGATGATGCTGGCGATTATGGTAAGGGGCGTTACATGCGAAGAGTGCTTGCGGTGTTTCGGCCAATCACAATGCACTGGGTCATCAGCTGGCCAATCAGAGCAGACTGCGCTAATAGGAAGGAGGGACTTTGTAGAAAACAAATTGAGAGAGGCGGGGCATAGAGGACTTACAATAATGTACAGTATTTGAAAAATAATGTGTTTTTGAACATTAAAACATGTCAACACATTCTGTTACACCAAATACTGTCTTTCAAATCGAATCTATGAACCTTAAGTATGTTTAAATATGTATTTAAAATGTTTGAATCTATGTGGCTATAATGGAAGGAAAAGCAACTTTATAAGCCATTTCAGTGCAAAAATACAAATATCAAGATATAAATGAAATTTCAGCTGTATACACAACTGTTCAAAAAATTTGAGATTTGAGAAGAAATGAATGCTTTTATTAAGCATTGATCAAACAGATCAACGGTGAAAATCAAGACATTTAAAATTTTGCAAAAGATTTCTATTTTAAATAATGCTGTTCTTTTGAAATTTCTATTCATCACAGTTTCCACAGAAATATTAAGCAGCACAACTGTTTTCAACAGTGATAAAACGTTGTATTGATTGATTTGAGGATAAGGTGACAGCTGATGACTGCGGTAATGATGAGAAACTTCAGCTTTGACTTCATACTAACCCACTTATGAAAAATAGAAAACAGTTATTTTAAAATGTAATAATATTTCACATTACTACGGTTTTTACTATATTTTTGACCAAATAAATGCAGCTTTGGTGAGCATCAGAGACTTCTTTCAAAAACATCATGCCAAATCCTTTAGCAGATAGTGAATGTATCTATATCGCCCTGCCCTGAGAAACTTATTTCCTGAAGTAATAACATGCAGTAATAAAGTACCGTTGATTGCGGTTCCTGCACAGTCTCTGTGCTCAGTGTATATGCAGAGTTTGATTGCTCTCCGTTACTTCATTCTCCCCACAGGAGGCTAAATATCGCTGCAATGCAAGAGGCTGCCGCACTTCTGTTAGGAACCCATGACTTCAGCACCTTCCGTGCCTTGAGCTCAGAGACGCCCTTTAAGAACCCAGTGAAGACCCTAGAGAAGGCCCAGCTGGAATCTGGGGTCTCGTTCAGTCAGAGACACTTTCACAGGTAGGATAAAAAGCTGCAAAGCCAGAGATTGGAGGAAGCAGCGTTTGGTTGGTGCTGTGATGAGACCAACCATATTGATTGTCAGTGGATTCATCACAATAGACCTTAGGTGCATGTAGGTGAAAATGAGGCTGTGAGAGATAGACTTATAGACTGTATAAAGGTCCTAGATCACATTTTCACAACTCACAAAACTCAGTTTTTTCTGGAAAGATGTATCATAAGATTTGAAGCCCAAAGTATGCTTTGTTTTTCACCAGGGAGGGTCCACGTATAGTGCGCTAGGACGCTATGTTGTCACCAGAATAGTATGTGCACCACCCGATTTTTGTAACTGCACGTACTTTGTACGCACATTCCTCACAGCCTCGTTTTCATTCTGTCAAAAATTAAATATGGGGCTAAATAAAGGAATCTGCCCCCCCAAAATAAAACACAGAGGTTGATTACTCATTTTCATGCAATTCCAAACCCAAGACTTGGTTCTGTGGAACACAAAAGGAGAAATTTAGCAGAATGTTCATGCTTCTGTTTTCTGTACAGTGATGGTGAGTGAGCTCCTAAAACCTCAAAAAGCACCATAAAACAACAAGATGTTCACTATATATAAAGTCTACTTGGTTGAAAGTGATAACCAAAAATGAGAATTCAGTCATCATTTTCTCACCCTCAAGTTGTTCCAAACCTGTGTGAGTTTCTTTCTTCTGTGAAACACTGTAGAAGATATTTTGAAGAATGCGTGTAACCAAACAGTTTCTGGTCCCCATTGACTTACATAGTATGGAAACAAATACTATGGAAGTCAATGGGGACCAGCAACTGTTTGGTTACCAACATTCTGGAGAATATCTTTTGTGTACAGCAGAAAGAAACAATAACGAGTAAATGAGGACAGAATTTTCATTTCTGGTTGAACTATCCCTTGAATTTTAAGTCATTATTCAGTGAAAATCTAACCCTTTGTGATATCTATTTTACTCAGCATTTACTCAGTTCACCAAAATATATGTTATCAGTTGACAAGGTTGTCAGTAGATATTGGAACTGACTCGTAGGGAAACACTAAACATGGCAAAATGGCCAACGATTGTGAGAATAATCGGCCTGGTCGTTATATAATGGTCTGTCACGAACCAATAAAGTGCAGTTCATCCCACAATCTGCCAGATTTAATTCTGCCATTTGGTTAATGCAATTGCTTGGCATTTTATTTTAATAGCCAGTTTTCAACAGCATGTGTTGAGGGATTAATTGAGCAAATGTGGAGTCATTCGGCATGGGAGCATATAAATAGCCTCTGACTTCCTAGAAAGTACATTTGTGCATTAATAACCCTAATTATGATTTCATATAGCGAGCCTCATGTTCTTTAACCACTATTATCAGCTACAAGCTAAAGGAATGATTAGGTTGTTTAATATTTGAAATGCAAACACAGAGTATGAAAGGCAAAGCTGCTTTATAGCACAGTGGATGTCCAGTCGTTGAGGCTGGTGTTTCATCAGTCGTCTCTTCGGTTAGGCTTGTGCGATGAGACTGTTGCTAAGCAACAGATGATGGACTAAAGCGGGATGTTGACAAAAGCAGGTTGCTCGTTCTTGCTGTCCTGCGCTGAGGGACAAACACTGTAGCCTGTCAGATGCAGTGAAGAATGGCTGTTTTTCTACCGTCTGCATCGGTGTTCTGAAGAAAACATTATTTTAGTCACAAAACCTATTTTGGGCAAGTCAAAGAGAGGATTCAGTATTTGATGAGTTGAGATATATATATGTACACTATCATTCAAAAAAGTTAAATAAATTTATTATTTTATTCAGCAAGAATGCATCAAACTGACAGTATGCATCACATTTAGAGTACATTTATAATGTTACAAAAGAGTTTCGATAAATGCTGTTCTTTTGAACTTTTTATTAACCAAAGAATCCTGAAATGAATGTATCATGGTTTTCACACAAAAAAAATAGGAAGCAGCACAACTGTTTTCAACATTGATAAGAATCTGAAATGTTTCTTGAGCAGCAAATCAGCATCTTAGAATGAAGGATCATGAGACACTGAAGACTGTAATGATGATGGAAATTCAGCTTTGCATCGCAGGAATACGTTTCAATTGAAAATATACTACAATAGAAAGTTGTTGTTTTAAATCGTAATAATATTTCACAATATTACTGTAGTTTTGGATCAAATATAAGGTAGACATGGTGGCTATGAGCTCTCCCCCCCCCCCCCCCCCCAAAAAATATAAAAATCTTACGACATCAAAACTTTTGAAAGGTGGTTTACATGCATGTATTTAAAGGAATGTTCTAGTTTATTGCGGTCATAATATATATGGAAAACATCTGTGGCATTTAACCGGAGTTTTTTTTTTTTGGCTCCTAATTTCAGATATCACTTTCTGATATCACTTACAGTAACTTTAGTTAAAAAATAACCCAGAATAATCCTTTAATCACAGTTGGGTTTATCTATAAAAATAATTCTGCATTCAGAAACAAAAATGATTATCCGTGCCTCCCTCAAAAGCCTTTGGGACATATGTTTAAAATCAACTCACACTGGGATCCCTTCGGCAGGTCATTTTGGGTTTACATTGCGGCTCTCAGCTGGGGTGGGACACACAAAACACACACACACCTATGTCAAGATTTGAGGGGACAATGAATTTTCATCCACACACACACTCACACTCATGTCACTGTGAAAAAACCAGATCATGGCATTTTGCTGCATAGCCCTTTAAGAAATGCAAATCAGAAAAGTGTTTTTTCTACCAAAAGAGAGACTTTAGCTGCTTTTAATGGGACAGTTTCTCAAAAAAGGACAATTATCATATGCCTGTTATCATCAGCAGAGTGAACATTCTTTAAAATATCTCCTTTTGTGGTCATATATACACGTAAACACAAAGGAATAGTTCACTTAAAAATGAACATGGCGATATTTACTCACCATCTGGCCATGCAAGATGTAGATGAGTTTGTTTCTTCATCAGAACAGATTTGGAGAAATGTAACATTCCATGGATGCTCTGCAGGGAATGGGTGCCGTCAGAATGAGAGTCCAAACAGCTGATAAAAACATCACAATAATCCACATTTTCACTTCACAAGATGTTAATTGACGGACTGGAGTGGTGTGGATTAGTGTGATGTTTTATCAGCGACATGTCTGACGGAAACCATTACTGGCAGAGAGCATTGGTGAGCAAGTGATGTACTGCTACATTTCTCCAAATCGGTTCTGATGAAGAAACAAACTCATCTACATCTTGGATGGCCTGAGGCTATTATTGAGTAAATTATCAGCAAATGTTAATTTTTTGGGCAAACCATTCATTTGAATTTAAACTATCTAAATATATAAATTATATACCTGGATTCAAAACTACAAGATAAAATTGTTAATATGCAAACAAGGTTTTAAACTGTAGGAGTAGTTAAATGAATGCCACATTTCATCTGTATTATAATGAATGGAGTGGACTTCACACACAAGAAACATCATGATTATGTCCACGTGTTCATCATTTACATCTGTGATGTCAGCGCTCATGTCATATGGAGGTGAATTAATTATGAAATGGAAAAGCTTAGATGTCCAGGTGCACCTAATGCATGAGTTAGATATGAAATGTTTGTTCAGTCACTTAGTTAATGAGATCAGATATTCCTCTACAATAGGGTGATAGTCATTAAAAGGGATCACATAGCCCCTGCAAGTAGATTGATTGTGTTGATTGGTTATATGGAAAAGACAAGCTGATGAGGTAACCAAAGGGTTTATTGTTTGTGAAACAAGATATGCTTATATAAAGGGTCAAGGTCTGATTAGTTAGCATTAGCTTAACTGATGATAGGATTAATGAGAATGCCTCCTCAGATTGAACTACTGAGTGTTTTCAGATAAAATATGATTAAAACGCACATGAGATGATATCTGGACAACATAAAATGCCATTTGCAACCAGTTTTACTTCTGTAATGTGATGTATTCCGAAGTGAAAAGGAATGTCCAACTAGAAAAATCTTGAGAATAGTGTTTTCTAGGAGTCCTGGAATATCTGAAAATATTGGGGAATTAAAAAAAATGAGATTCATGAACTCTATATAGCAAATATAATGTTTGAGGTTATTTTCAATTCAAGTCTTTCTTAAGGTATACATATTTCTCTGTGTCTGAATTATCCAGGGTGCGTTACATGAAAAATATAAAAATAATTTTAGAATATTTTTTTTATTTACAGTCATCACACAACTGGAAAAGCCATGGAAAATTAATGCATTTGTTTATTTGAAGTCTCATATTTTATCATTACATACTATTTCATATACAATTTTTAAAGAGTACAGTAAGCAGTACACTATTTTTCTTTAGTCTGGAAGTGCAGGTATGTATTTAAGGCTCACATGTGCTTCCTTTGAGGTTTTTAATTGCGTTGGTGTTGTATGCTTATCTCTCTTCATGTAACACACTCTGGCTGTTTGTTCATTCAAAGCTGTGATTAAATGAGAGCCAGACGATCCCATTTAGCGTCTCTATGAAGTCAGTCCAAACAAATCTCATCGTCAATTAAAAAACAAAAAGCACTATGAAACATTGGACCTCTCTAGCAGTAAATATTGCATGTTATCCAGAGCGCTCAGTGCTCCTGCTGCAGCTCCAGTTGTTTATCTGATGCAGGCAGCTTTAGTTTTAATGGAAGAAATAGTGTGCCAACTAGGCAGAAATAATAATACGCTGAGTGAAGAAGACAACCCGAAAGAGGTCAGGTCTTCAGACTTCACCCATGAATCTGTTGTTCAGTCACTTGCACACATGGAATTTTGGTCATGTTTGGTGGCTTCAATTAAAGTGATTTCAAATTGCTTGATTTTTGTGCATTTTCTTACAGAGATATTCAGTTCTGGGAGCTCACTTTTAAAAGTAGGTCCTTTTTATACAGACAAGTAAGTACTGGCTTTGTTCCCCTATAAATATGATATTTATGTTGCATTGTAGGTAGTCTGCTTCCTAGTGTTAAATGTGTGAATTTCATTGCATGCATTTCATTTCAGTGGATTTGAAAGAACGTCTTTGATGATGAAATATGGCTGATAGCTTATATAGCAATAGTAGTCACATAATCAAAGCTCCACGTTTCCGCTCACAGGTGCGGAGGATGACTGGGGCGCTGGTTGCCGTCGGTCAGGGTAGACTGTCTGTTAGTCAGATTCAGGAGCTGCTAGAAGCACCAGATTCACTGGCGTTCCCACAAAACCTGACGGCCCCAGCCCACGGCCTGTTTCTGACCGACGTACAGTACAGAGATACAGGTACGAACCGGCAGTTTGGGTCCAGAATATCACTCTACTCATTATACGTGTATGCAAATTTTAGACTTCCTGGATGACCAACCACACACTGCACAGAACAACATATCCCAAAATGCAATGTGCTCGACTTGACCCTCCATGTCAATGAATGTTAACACAATGCAAAAATAAATGCAAAATAATGAGAAGGTAACTAGATTGCACAAATATGCAGAATAGAGGTAATGTGACGAGCGTAGAGTATTACTGCTGTTTGTTGCATAATGCATGCTGCTTCAGGTAATATAGTGTATACAGTGCAATTATATGTAATATGTCCTAACAGCCATTCATTCGAATTATCCATTTCCGCCACAATATCCTGCATTTTACAGTGGTATTAAATATGATTTTGTTTTTGCAGATCTTGGAGCTTGTATGCTGGCTGAACAGTAAAATAATCATTTAAATAAATATCTCACAATATCAAATGTAAATATGTTAAAACATTTATTAAAGTGTTTTTTTTTTAATCCCTTTTTTTCCAACACCTGCCTGTGTCAAAACCATACTTACATAGATATGCAAGTAATATCCTTAATTACATATATATATTTTTTTTTAAATATTACAAAAAGTCAAAAATACTTTGATTCATAGTTTTATTCTAGCACACATCATTCAAACATCAATATCAGCACAAAAGCAGCAGATCTGAGAGGTTTTATCAGTTTTTAACAGTTTTGTCAAGATTCGCGGCAAGCATTCCTCATCCTGTAACATCCAGAGTCCAGACAGTCACTGATCCGCTCCAAAAACACACACCGAGTCTGTCATTACAGATCACTTTCAGAGTTACATACTTTTTTGTCATCAACATTCAGTTGAGGTGAAATACTGAAATTATTAATAATTTCAAAAGGCTGATTTGTCAGCTGTAAGTGCACGTTTGTTGAAAAAAAAAAGGATTGTTATAAATACATCTTCATTGAGGTGAATATGACTCGAACGACTACGAGCAGCCTTGTGGTGATGTGGAAACATCATCATTGAATTGTCCTCAAGCATTATGGGTATTTCAGTTACATAATAAAAATTAAAAAAATGTAGAAATGCTATGATTATGCAGGAATGTGTTTGATAACAGACAAGTCCATTTATTCTCTGATGCGACACTAGATCAAGTGATGGTTTCTAGACAGACCTTTAGTTTAATCATACATTTTCTTTGCAAACCCTCTGTTTAATATCATTGCAACTCGACAGCTTGAACCAAACTGAGAAAATGAACAAGGCAACAGGAGATATATTCAAGCAATCTAGTAATTCTTTTATCAAGGAAAGTCTTCCTAAAACACACTTTACCCCAACCTCACTACTCGCATACCAATGAATAAAATATACGTCTACTCTAATGCATATGTAATGGAGTCGAGTGCAGTGTCGTTTGAGTTTAGAGTGGTTACATTATCATTTGCTACGGCTACCCTGAAGAATACACTGAGATTGTAGAGGACGCTTTCGCATCTGCCTTTTACATTTTTAAGGCAGCTGCAAACGGGAATGTGGCACAGCCTTCTGCGGTTACAAATTCAGTTGCATTCGAGTACTTGAACCTGATCATTTCCAATGCAATGCAGTCTGTTACTGGGAACACATAACACTTCCACTCCGGAGCACTCTTACAACGAATGCAGTGACGCATCTGTTAAATATAACAGTTTCACTCTTTGTACTTAAATACGCACGACAATATTTGGACATGATGAATATACATTTGTGTTATTCCATATTAAATACTGGCGAATCCAATGGAGGCACAAATCTTTGGCTTTTGCATAATTTTATACCAGTAAAAGGACTTTGGAAACTGTTTAATTCAAAGCCAATAAATGCTAGCATCCTTCTGTAGCAATGTCATGAGTTATTGAGTATTAATGTATAACAGCAATCTCATAATATGAAATAAACCCTGCATTTTGACTCCTAGTTAGGAGTGACACGCATCAAATGTAGCTGCACCCAGATTTCATAAACACAAATAAACTTGACTTAAAATGCTCATTTTTCATGAAACGTAGCACTCTGCACACTCGTGATCGAAAATTCAGCTCATTTCACAAATCTCATCAACATTTACGACAACACGAGGATGTTAGAAATCAATATAATAGTCAATGTAATTTTTCCCCCACACTTTATGTGAAGGCAGGCTGTTAAGTGTCAAAGGTTCATGATGAAATTGTCGAAAGGCATATTCCTCGTGCCACTATCCCGGACCGCTCCTGTAGCATTCTCGCACACGTGACGTTAAGACTAGACATTCGAAATTTATTAAGTACAAAGAGTGAAATGTGTTTAAAACAAAACCTATAAAAACTCCATCAGAGATAAAACTCCTCCACATGTAAACATCCTCTCTGGCACAGCTCTGCTTCCAGCCTCCGATTTAAAACATAGCACGAGCACAGTCCTATTAGAAGAACAAAGACGGCCGCTCAGTTGGCGATTTTCTCGATTTCATCCAAATCATCTGTGTCCAGCTTCTCGATTTTCTTATCTGTAACAGGAAACGGATAATTGAATTAACCCACATTCAGAACCATGAAAACATGGCAATAAATAAAAGTATAGATACGAGTTAAATAATGAAATTGTCCTGGTTTAAAAGTTCTATCAGCAGCAGCTGTGAAATGTTGATCACAGGAAACTGAACACTCGGAGAGAAATAATAAAAATAAATTTGTTAGTTGAAACCATTATATACTAATAAGATGCTTTGTTCAAAAAATAAATTACTATATGGTCAAAAAAAAAATGGATGTAATGTAACACGGGCTCACATTACAGGAGTTTTAAATCCGTTCGTCCCCGATTTACCCCTGCTGAGAATCTGAGAAAAACAAATCTCATCCAGGACCTCGGTCAGTTTCGATGTTCAGCTGGTAAGCGTTTACTGATCAAATCTTAAACCTCCCGATCTGCTTTCAGACACATCAGGGCTGCCCTGATATTTAGGATTTTAGATCAGGATGATTATGACTATGATTACATGAGTACTTTCACTAAGGCCAATGTGTGACTCTTAAACAAGCTGCAGTACATGTCCACTGGACAGCCGAGGAGGAGAAGTGTGGCAGCATAAAAAAAAAAAAAAAAAAAAAACCAAAACACAAAAAGCCCGCAACTTGTAGGGATTGTAACGATTCACTCAAATACGATTCTGATTTCATGATTGAGTTTCTCAAGGGTTTTTTGTTTTTAAACAAAAATATAATAGCATTTATTATTGCTTGGACAAAATGCTGCACATTTCTTTGTGAAACAAAACTTTTGAAATTGAAATTAAAACAAACCCCAAATCTAATCAAATAAATAAGACAAAAAAAATCTCTTCATATAAACAAAGGCTTTGCCTTTGGCTTTCCATTAAAAATTAGAAGCGACCACTGCATTTGAATCACAATCTAAACGTAGATGCTACATGAGCAGTTTTTAAAATTAAATTAGATTGTATAATTTGACATTTTAAAACAAAAACATAATCCTCTGACTTTAGTTTTGTGAAACTATAAATAAAAATATCTGCACGAAACAGAGCAGAAGCTCTGAATGAGATGCAGATTCACTCTCTGACAGCAGGTGGCGCTTATTAACAGCAGTAATACAGCGTTTCCTTGGTTACCGCTGTAAACAAAGCAGCGCAGCGCTTATAGACGCTGCTTTAACATGAATTATAGAGATGAGATGAAAAGAAAATCCTCATCTAAACTTTTCTAAAGACGGTAAGTTCCCCCCAGAAACACATTCATATAAACTCCCACCCCCACATGTATCGCGATTCGTTTAATATCTCCAACCGATTGATCGTTACACATATTTGTATCGATTTTCAAACCGGCTCGCGGTGAATCATTACATCCCTAATCACTTGACCTTGAAAGCTTACCAAAACCATACGGACAACGAGAAGAACTAAGGAGACACCGCATCAGTTTTGAACGTACCGTGTGAGAGCTGAAAACTGCTAGTGCACTAGCTAACAAATTAGCAGCTAGTAAACATTAGCTGTTGAAATGTAAATCACAATCTGCTATGTAAGCCGAAGTGAGATCATGTGAGGTGCTTCCTCTGGCACTGTAAACTTGAATAGTCTTGCAGTGTGATACACTGTGATTTTCAATTATTTTTGTGTGTGCATGTTTGGGATTTGAGAGATGAAAATTCTGTGAAGAATCTATTGAAACTAGATTTTATAATCAGTTATGATTTAACAAACACTGTAGTCTGAGTCCGGCTTTAGTAAGGAATTCAGAGATGTCAGCCTTGTGCACTTTCAAAAACTACGGTATTTCATTCCAGTGTCTTGCCTTATGCAAATTATGAATTATTGTAAACATTTTCACAAACATTAGTTTGTATATTTTTGTGTTTCAGAAAATGAGGGATTATAAGGGACTGTTTCCTACTAATAATCAACAGAATGTCTCAGACTCTGCTGATAGAGCTTACTCCAGGACATTGATCAGTTTGTTATGAGAAATAAGAGTTCATCTTACTGAAGTGCTCCTGGATGCAGTTGAGGATGTTCATGCTAAGTCTGCTGTCCACCATGTTGATCGCCAACCCCCTCTTGCCGAATCGCCCAGTACGCCCGATTCTGTGCAAATACGTCTCGTTGTCAGGGTTTCCATCCCGGTCCACTGGCAGATCAAAGTTGATAACGACTGAAACTTGCTCCACATCAATACCTGATAGAAGAAACGTTTGCAAAAAAAAAAAAGCCATTAGGCAAAATCTACTCATCCTGAACTGAAGATGAGCTTGAAGGTAAAATGACAGACAGCCGACATACCCCTAGCACAGACATTAGTGGTAACGAGAACTTTCTCCTTGCCATCACGGAAACGTTCGATGACCGCTGCCCTCTGTTCCACCTGCATCTCTCCACTGAGGAGCGCCACCTGGTGGCCTTCTCTGGACAGCTCTCCTGCCAGCCACCCGGCAGTTTTCCTGGTCTGTGACGGCAAATCACATGGTTATATTTGGAAGCCTCCATGTTTTACCACTTCTTTCAGTGATTTATAAATACGAAATAACGGCTCCATATCAACAAATGCTATTGTTACTTACATGGCAGAAGATCATGGCCTGTGCGATAGTAATGGCTCCATAGATGTTGCACAAAGCCTGGAATTTCTCCTCCTTGCTGTTGCAGATGACGAAGTACTGCTTGATGGTGTCCAGAGTTTCCTCCTCACGCTTAAGTTTAATGATGTTGGGGTCGGGAACGATCCTCTTTGCAAAGTTCCACACGGTGTCTTCAAATGTGGCATAAAAAAAAAGAAGAAGGATGGGGAGAGAACGCAGCAGCTGGCAAGTTTTAGAAGCATCCTGTAAAAAATCAAGAACACAGGTTGTAAATCATTTAATTCTGCAATTCAAAAAGGCTAATTTCTTCCTAATGCTCTAAACTAATTAAGGACAATATATAAAGCAACATCCTTAATTGATAAAACCTCAACGAAGAAGAAGTGCCGCTGCAGAGTTAGTGCATCAGAGAAACCAAAGAAGAAGAAGAGCTGCTGTGCTGTAGACTCAAATTTTTGGCATGTCTAGAACAATTCTTACAAGTATAACACGACGTAGCTGCGCCGCGAGTGTGCCTACACTCATAGAAAATAATGTATTTTAATTTTAAAGACGTGGCGCGAAGCTGCGCTTCTCGTCCGGTGCGCGACCACCTGAAACGCTGTTTTTTTTCACGTCTTTGTTTGGGCTTCCGAAAGTGGATTATGTCAGGAAACAGTGGTTGCAATTTTTTTTTTTTAACTCTGTTCCTGAGCATTATAATTTGCTATTGTGTGCTGCGCATTTACTGAGGACAGCTTCCACAACATGAGGGAGTACAGTGCCTGCCGGACTCGCCAAAAAGCTTTTGTTGAAAGACGGAGCAAGGGGGCGTGGCAGTACTGAAACACCGTCTAAGCTGTTCGCCAATCACAACGCACTGGGACAGCTAACCAATCACAACACATTTTGTTTTTCGGTAGGTGGACCTTCATCAAAGCCGGAACAAATCGAGCCATTTGTGCCAGAATGGGGAGAAAGGTATTTTAATAATGTAAATTATGTGAAAAATAATGCGTTTTTCGAACCACCAAGCATTACTTTATAAAAGAGCATAATAGGACTGCATCCTTTTAAGTATTGTATCCTTAAATTTGAAAAGGGGGGGGGGGGTCCTTCCACATTTGTAGGACCCTATGATTTCCATGATGCACAAAATGTGGATGAAACACAAATTTTGGATGAAAACGTAGGGCTGTCCAATTAACTAGGGGTGTTCACTTCCAGATTATTTGGATAGGAGCTGATGGAATAGACTCCTCGACTTCATTTACTCCATTAAACTTTCAATCAATTTTTACCCCCCGACAAAGGCTTTTAAAAAAATTTTTTTAAGAAGATTAATTAAATTGTTAATGTTTCATGCCTTCATTTGATTACCACCGTTTTAGATACATTTGTATTAAATTTTTTAATATAAAATAAAACATTTCAAAGGGCCTTATATTTGACTTACTCCTATGTCCAGAACACAGAAAATGTATATATTTTATCCATTTTGTCATAACCATTTAAAAAATGAATGATGATAATAATGGATGCATGGATGTTCAAAGTGGTCTTAGACTTTTAAAGGCCACTGCAAACATTTAGCAAACTATGAGAGAAATCCTGTACCTCTGGATACGAATGCTCTGGTCTTGATGGCCCTGTGTGGCGATCATGACATCAGCTTCATCCAGGACGAACACCTTGATCTTCCTGGGCTCGATGAATTTAAGCTTTTGGCACCAATCCAAAACAGTACCAGGAGTGCCAATCACGATCTGTTCCTGTAATTTTGTTCCCCGCTCCACTGGACCAAACACCACATAATAACATGCACAATTACAAGCTACTCCTGTGTAATAAACATGTAGTTATCCTTTGATAGTGAGATAAAACATGCAGTAATATAACAGATAGTGTTACTAGAGGACTGTGCAGAAAATCTTAACTCCTAAAATAAAAGCGCTTACATTTGTTTCCTCTGATGGCATACACCAGTTGGACTTCAGGGTAAAATTTGCCCATCTGCTCGATGACTTTGCCTGTCTGTAGGGCGAGCTCGTATGTGGGGGACACACACAGACACTGGGCACAGAGAGTCAGAGTGACATTAACACCAAAAGAGCTGAATTATTGCCATGCATTTATGCATTACATTCACTGACACTGATGCATGCCATACCTGAGGCCATTTGTTTTCAGGGTCCACGTGACTTAACATGGCCAGCACAAAGGCAGCCGTTTTACCCGTGCCTGACTGAGACTGAGCGATCAGATTCTGTGGACTGGACAGGAAAGGATATGATGTGTTCAAAACTCTGCTCTCATTAATACTAGGGTTGGGTACAGAACTCGATAATACCGACGCAATTCGGTCGGTACCCTATTACCGATTCACGTTAAATCAATCGTGCCAAATTTCGGTACCTGAGAACGCATCTAGGCGCATACGCTACAGAGAGAAAGAGAGACCCTGTGACATGATGTCACCCCTCCAACTCATTCAAACAACACACAGGGCAAGCCGAAATTTCTGAGTGTGGTTATATTTCTAGGGCCATATGGTTTCTGCGAAAACGCAGACGGGATCGTGGAGTCCATTCATAAAAACGTAATTTACTCTATAGCGCGAAATGCCACGGAATGCGTAAATTTTGGACGAATAAATCAAAAGTAGTCACTGCCACTTAATTCGAATCGTGATATGAACTAGTTTCTGTGAATATTAAAATGCAAAAAGACGGTTTAAATATGAATCCTGCATGTTCCGCTTGCCTCTGTATGTATGAATGCCGGAAACGCGGTTTTGTTTACTACACAAATACTGAAGCACGCGTGACGCTCGCGGTGATTTTTGGCCTCTGTGTCTCACTATATGACGGCATGAGCACAAAAACTTAATCTCCAGAGCTGTTGTGAGAGTCACTTCGCGAGAATTTTACAGTTTCGTTTGAGAAAACTAGCATCATCATACTGTACACACACAGAAACTTCATGGAAACCCATCAAAATAAAAGTACGGTTTAACTTGTAACAGAAATATATTACTCTTGTACAATAGGTCTTTGAATATTCAATTTTCTATCAAATTTAAATAAAAAAATTTAATGATAAAAATAAATACTACAACCAAATTAATCACTTAATTGTAGAAAAAAAATAATACAATTATTAGCCTATTAAAAAATGTTTTAAAGGAAAGATTCACCATTTTTTCATTCCATGATAATGGTCAACAGTAAACTCAGTTTTAGTTTGCCAAAAAATAAAGGGTTTAATTTTCATTTGATTAAAAATAAATGTTTAATGCCTTAAATTTGATTTTCAGACAAATTAAAACAAGAATTTCTGTGGGGAAAAAAGAACGAATTTTGTAGGCCCTGATTTTTGGACTTATTTTTTTACTGAAATAAATGTTTTTGTAATTACACAGAGAGCAAAGTACCGAAAAAAGGTACCTGCACCGAAATTCAGGTACCGATACCGGTATCGTACCGGTTAAAATGTGAACGGTACCCAACCCTAATTAATAGTTTCTCCAATTATACACAATTCAGTGCTTAACAATGCCACAGTTTTTGGGATCCTGCATAACTTGCCATTTGACCACAAAAGAATCATAAAAAAACACAGTACTAAAAGTTTGACTTAGTCGGAAAAAGAAACGCATGAATGAGAAAAGACGCAGAACATGCTTGATGTCAAAAGTTCAATAAGTCATGAACAAGAACCTAATGTGGTGCACACATGACTAACAGACACTGAAGCACACATACAGAAAACCACTTTTGATCTAGCACCAAAAAAAGACCGCATTAAGCTGGATTTAAATGGAGAAGAAAAGGTTAATGAACTTACGGTTCTGCGAGCATCATGGGCAATGCGGTCTCCTGGATTTTGGAGGGTCTGTTGAAACCCAAAGCATACACTCCCTGCAGTAGCTGAGGTTTTCTGGCAAAAAAACCCAAAGTAAACAGAAGAAAATGCATTTGATAAGACATTACCATGCTAGTCTGAGCGCTGTTAAAGCTGTAATACAATCAGGAGGAGGAAGAACACGGTCAAACTCACAATCGCAGCTCTTCAAACGACTTGACCGAGTACAGCGGAGAACTCGGGTCCCTCTGAAGGACTTCAACTTGATTGGTCGTGTTCACTAGATTACTGCGGATCAGTTTATTCAGCAGTGACTGTGCTGCCTTGTCATCTGCAATTCAGATCCGTGTTAGTCAAGTCTCATGCGGAGAATAAACAGACAGGCAAACTGAAGAAAACAGACTGTGGCTGGGAACGTCACCTTTATCCTCGTCCTCCGTCTTCACGCCATCACCTTCTGTCTTTGCACCTTATTAATAAAAGGAAAGGACGAAAAACACGATATCAGCAGCATTCATCATGAGAATCCACAACAGCAATACACAAACATACAAATCTAACTTAGCAGGTCACACAAGTTCTTCTCACCATTTGCTGCAGCGTTCAGCTTGTCATCTTTTTCATTTATTTGCAAGTTGGCCTATCGTCATCAAAGTGAAACCATAAAACACACACACATATATATATTCTCCCAACAATCCCACCATTTCAGGAAGTTGAAGAATTTTTTTAAAAACTTTGAAATGTATACTCAATTTGTCAACGTATGCAATGCAAAAAAAAAGGAACTAACATATCAATAGATTAATATGACTCTAATGTTAGATACTGCATTACATAAAACACTTAGCAAGCGATGTAGCGTTACTGCGACACAACAACTTTAAAGTTGTACGCACACAGACCTAGTAAGACTGTTACATGACTAAGAGAGTTATTGTGCTTGGTAAAATGTTTGATTGCATTATTCAGCGGTCTAGAACTGCTCTGTTAGAGTTCGGGCTTAAACCCACCGACTCCGCCGCGGCTTCTTGTTCATCGACAGCCTGGGCCCACGAATCTGTTGCCATGTCCTTAATTGTTAATAAAACGTTTGTCCTTAAAAACGGGAGTCGGTTATTTAACAACGGACTGTTAAATCTAACGGCACATAAAAACTTAATAAAAATAAACGGAAAACGACTCGAATGCAACAAATTCATACAATGGCGAGTGTCGGGCCTCGCTGCTTGTGGGGTGCGACACTCACACCTCCGGCCGGAAACAGACTCGGCTGTACTTGGTTCCTCTTAAACGGTCCGCAACATGCAGGACGGGAAACGAAAGGTACTTCATGAACAGTTAAAACCCAGTGACAGTGCAACATCTCCACTCAGTGTTGGGGGTAACGCATTACAAATAACGTGAGTTACGTAATCAGACTACTTTTTCCAAGTAACTAGTAAAGTAACGGCATTACCATAATATCGGAGTGCTTTTTTTTTTTCCATTTTATTGATTGACAGCTCTCCTGTTCCTATGTTGAGAGAAATCAGATGTTACTGAAGTTCTAAAATAAATATGATATGCATTAATTCATCTCACTCACGGGGGGGGGGGACACAGATTCAGTATTCCTCAAAATGAATAAAAATAATGCAACTCAGAATATGATGCAAACCTGCAATAATTAAATGTTAAACAACACAAATATGCTTTATGTATTTAATCCCATTCTATTAATCCAGTTCAACCGTACTAATAAGCACAGATTACTCTAGACAAACATTTGTGTGTCTTTGTTTATTGCTGAAGTGTGTTTAAATGTATTCTGCATTCTACTGTACGGACATAAACTTACTTTCCCTTCAGCCTGAGTCTTATTCATTTCACTTTTAGTGTGAAAAGACTTTTATATTTGCCAAAAACAGAACTTATTTATATTAAAAACAAACAAGCAAGCCCTGTCCAGATTTAAAAAGTAACGTAACGCATTACTTTCCATAAAAAGTAACTAAGTAACCTAATTAGTTACTTTTTTATGGAGTAACGCAATATTGTAACGCATTACTTTCAAAAGTAACTTTCCACAACACTGTCTCCACTGAGTGTAATACTCAGTGTAATATTGTGCAAAATGTGTATTCATATTTGTACATTTTAGGGCTACCTGTACAAATTAATGTGTAATAAAAATTTCTGTTTTATATGTATTTTTTTATATATATTTATGCGACTTATTTACTTAAAAACAAACATTTTGGATGTCTAGTCTTAGCGTCCCATGGGATATTGGCCTATAGAGCCTTTGTTGTGCAATTATGCACCTTTTAAATTCAACCAAGAAGTTGTTTTATCTTATATCTTATGGCACTTTTAATCAGCGTTTATTTTGCACTTTAAAAAAAAATAAAAAAAATTTGGACGGGAGAGCTGTCAGTGAATAAATGGGAAAGCAAAGTATCTGGCATTACCTATTTGAAAAAGTTACTCAGATATTTCCTTCTAAATTAAAAAAGTAATGCGTTACTTTACTATTTACTTGTAAAAGTAATCTACGTATTTCACTTACTTAATTTGTCAAGTCACCTTTATTTATATAGCGCTTTTAACAATACAGATTGTGTCAAAGCAACTGTACAGCATTAATTAGGAAAATAGTGTCAATAATGCAAAATGACAATAGTAAACACTAATTTTTCAGTTAAAGGCAGTTCATTATTGAATTCAGTGATGTCATCATCCAGCTCAGTTCAGTTTAAATAGTTTCTTTGCAATCATTTGCAATCAAGTCGATGATATCGCTGGAAATTAAGTGTCCCCATCTGAGCAAGACAGAGGAACCAGAACTCCATCGGTGACGAATGGAGAAAAAACCTTGGGAGAAACCAGGCTCAGTCGGGGGGCCATTCTCCTCTGGCCAGACGAAACCAGCAGTTCAATTCCAGGCTGCAGCAAAGTCACATTGTGCAGAGGACTCAACTGGTTCCTGTGGTCTTGTCCCGGTGGCCGTCTAGGAGACAAGGTCCTCACTGGGGATTTGTCTTTGTGGCTCATCTAGTTGTCCTGGTCTCCGTCTTTCAGGGCTGTGGAGGTCCTTTCTAGGTGCTGATCCACCATCTGGTCTGAAATTGTAATGCGTTGCCCCCAACACTGCTCGACAGTGCATTTATTGGGCAAATATGTAATTTCATAATTGAACACCCTAGACCTACTGGAACAAAACCATACATCCAATATTTTAATATTAAATTTTTTATCTCTTTTTTATATTGCTGTACCTGTGAAGATCTATTTTCACACATTCTATTTTTTTTGTATATATTTATATATATCCTTTAGCACGCTCTGATCCAAAGCGCTTACAGGCCTTCAGGCCTAGACATTTTTTTTTTTACCAGTATGTATATATCATATATCTGGCATATATCTGTATATAAGAGCACTCTGTGTATCTACTATTTGTACTTGTATTTTTCATGTTTGTCATGTTCTAAATCTCAGCATGTGTGTCAAAACTGAAGAGGCTTTTTAAATTGTGTTACAGGATGTTCTGCTTCAGATCAGTCGTCCAAATGCTGTAATGCAATGATCAAGTGTAAGTTTTGATGTCAGTAGTTCTCTACATTGCCTGTAGACGCTGCCACACACCTCTCTAACGGTTTCACAGACAGGCAAGCTCTCAATGACAGATGAGAAGAATTAGCTAGAATGAGACATTATATATTTAAAATAAGGGGGACATGTCTATTGTTCTGTTCTCTCTGCATTTGGACTTTCATCAACTATAGAATTCAAGCATTGAGGCCCTAATTATGTGTTCAAACGAGAATATAGGCTTTTTTAAATTCTGCTCATTTAGCTACTGCATGCATCTATTGCTTACAGTGTTGTAAATTAATAAAAAGCAAAAATATTTAATATGTCATTCATTCAAATGAATCAAAACCACTGATATAATCATTAATCAGTTAATAAAACCAAAGTTAGCAAGCTATGCCGCATTATTACTGCAGCACAATTTTAACAAAATGTACATGGAGTGTTTAGACCTACATTTTTATTATAAGCTCTCTTTTTATTTGTATATTGATTATTGACTATTTCACTGTTTCACTATCAAGATTGTGACAGCTGTACTGTGGTCCTGGCTCTCTTGTTAGTTTTCCAATGAGTTACTTGATTCTTGGACTGATGGTCACTCTCTTTGAGCTAGTATTTCATCTTCTCTTCCTAGTGATCTGAAACTCAACCATTTCCACTATGATGTGCACATTAAAACAACCTAAAGCACATGATATAACTTTGAAATATTTGATTTTGGTTTATATTTGTATCATCATTATACTAATTTATTATTATATATGTGTAATAATAAGGATGAGATTATGAATAATAATTGTAATATTTATTAGAATTGTATTTTTCCTGTCTGTTTTTTAAAAATTTGATTTAATTTGATTTATTATTTCCTGATCTAGATGTGTGAAACAACATTCAGCGGTCAGATATTTCCTAATATTCGCCATCCTTCAAAGCGTGAATGCTGTAGTTCCACATTTCCATCCACATGTATGCACTCAATTATAAGGCAGATATTTATTTACATTAAAAAAAACCTTGACGCACAACAAACCACGTATGTGAGTTTGCATCAAGAGATTATGTGACTGGACAATCGTTTTAGAAAATTGGTATGTTTGGAAGAACCGTGAGGTCTGCACATTTTAAAACATCATTTCTGGAAAAGAATTGACTTCGAAAACATCACTGAAATGTGGAGAGATGGTTTAGTAAATATAATCATTTATAAAAAAAAATGGCAAAGTCCCCCTGTTGCAGCAATGGCAGAAACGATGCTTCGCAAATGTTTTATGCAATATTCCAACTTTGCGCATAAGTTTAATTTGCAGCTTGGCTGAAGAGCTGTGTCTGCTCCAGCTACCTAAAATGCCCTTTTCGTATTACTTTTACCTGTAATATTGCTGCAGTGTTTGTCTGTTGCTAGGCTGATTTTTTTGTACATTGTATTGGACTATTTTTTCCATTGTGGAGGTTTTAAGATAAAAGGTACGATTATGAAATAATCTCAACTTAAATATTTAATTTTTACATACTAGATACTATATCACGTGCTAGATATTTTATTATTATAAGTTTTATACGTAATAACACTTGGATACCATAAACTGCTAACACATACGCATCCTAATGATCCTTTAGGCATCTATAACCTAAACCTAAACGTTTGACATTTCGGTCTCAAGAGGTCTAAAGGATGTGCTACAGATGATAAAATTGCTTCAATAGCATTCTTATGCAGACATGTACTGGTTTTGCCTGTAAAAGTGAGGCAAACGACATGTACAGAGCTCTGACTGGAATAACCGGAGCATTTTGTATCCAGACGTAAGTGCTTTATTGTGTTTGTAGACAGGCAACCATTCTCCAATAACGTGTTTCCAGCACTGCCTTATTACGTTCTTAATAATACATTAGTTTATTTATAATGCTGACACTCAGTAACCAGTGTTGGGGGTAAAGCATTACAAGTAACGCGAGTTACGTAATCAGATTACTTTTTTCAAGTAACTAGTAAAGTAACGCATTACTTTTTAATTTACAAGAGAATATCTGAGTTACTTTTTCAAATAAGTAACACCAGTTACTTTTTAAAATTTTTTATTTATTGATTGACAGCTCTCCTGTCCCAATGTTGAGAGAAATCAGATTTTGTTACTGTAGTTCTAAAATAAATATTAATATGTATTAATTCATCTCACTCACAAAACAAAACACAGATTCAGTATTCCTCAAAATGAATACAAATAATGCAACTCAGAATATGACGCGAACCTGCAATAATTAAATGTTAAACAACACAAATATGCTTTATGTATTTAATCCCATTCTATTAACCGATGTCTTTGCTTCTGACCTTCGATGATCCAGTTCAACCGTACTAATAAGCACAAATTACTCTAGACAAACATTCGTGTGTCTTTGTTTATTGCTGAAGTGTGTTAAATGTCTTCTTCTGCATTCTACTGTACTTTCCTTCAGCCTGAGGCTTATTCATTTCTTTTTTGGTGTGAAAAGGCTTTTATATATTTGCCAAAAATACAACTTTTTTATTTTAAAAGCAAACAAGCAAGCCCTGTCCAGATTTAAAAAGTAACGCAAAAGTAACGTAATGCATTACTTTCCATAAAAAGTAACTAAGTAACGTAATTAGTTACTTTTTTATGGAGTAACGCATTACTTTTAAAAGTAACTTTCCCCAACACTGTCAGGACTATTGGTACTCTTTCACCGGGACAAAAAAAAAAAGTATGACTGGAGTTTTAGATGTTGATTAATCTAATCTACCATATACTACACGAATCTGAATGCTTCTATTTAAGGACTCTTATCTCAAGGAAGTAAACCCTTTGCGCTTTGGGATCACCCCTCTTAAATGAAGTTGTGATGCTTCAGGTGCTTAGTCACTGTCCTAACGGTTTGTTTGTGTACGGGACAAAGTCCTTTAGACATGTGGGTCTAATCCAGCGGCCAATGGTGGATTTCCATCTGGGCCAACATATTTTATTCAAGAGCTTGACTTACACAGTTACCAGCCATGTTGCCCTGGGCTTTTACCCAGTCGCTCTGCGCCACCGAGAGACAAAGAGCCCACTCTGAAAACGATCTCTATGTAATCGCTTGTGAAGTGACCTTTGGTATTGTGTGGCTTTGCTTCTGCAGCGGAGCGTTTGTTAGCGGTGTGCGTTTAGCTGCGGACGGCTGATGCATTTTAAATGCCTTTCCTCAGAACCTCTGAACTAGACACAATAGGGTTACACCATCCTCAGCGGGAAGCCAATCAGAGGAACGCAGTATGATTTTTGATATTTGAATTAGCAGCTGTGGCTCTGTTACATCATATTTGCCATCATAGTTTCACTTCCAGAGATTTCCACAGAGAGCTCGAGGCGATTATTCGCATTCGAAACCAAGTGCGTACTGCAATTGTTCCGAATGTTTTCTTTTGAAGCCTCTGCACCAAAAATTCACTCTCTGAAACATTCTTGTACACTTCCACTGACGACTTTGCAGTAGCAAAGAGAGCAAAACCTGTAATGGTAACCATGGAAACAGTCCAGTCAGCCAACAGTGTATATAGCCTTCTGGTGTACATACTGAGTGAGGCTCTCTGACTCAAGACTCCCAGCAAAATCACAAGCAGTCCTCGAAACAAATCCACTGCAACTTGTGACACATCTGACCCTTTCAATCATTTAAATACGACGATATACTGTACGGCATGATTTAAAGATATAACAATGCTTTAAATGCATTTTGAAATATTTAAAACAGTATTTATTCAGTTTGATTTAACATACACACCACATAATATAATTATTATTATTATATAATGATTGATTTTCATATCAACCATGCCCATATGATTATGTATGCTTTATTATTGTTTATTTAACGTTAGGAGTTATAATAATATACATAAAATATTATGAAAGTTTAACATTTATGTACATACATAATTTTTTTTATTACAGGTATCATTTATATAATAATTATTTATCAATCTCATCACTCCCCAATTATATATGTAAGATTTAATTATAATGATTATTATGATTAGAAATGAATTACTAGTTTTATTTAATTCATTTTCATATAGCTATTATTATTTATTATGTTGCTTTATCATATCAGTCATTTGACCACATGATATATTATATGATTTAATTAGTTAAATTACGAAATTTAATAATTATGTACTATAACCATTCAAAACATAATTTGTATTATGTAGTATTGCGAAATAGTTGTATATTCTATATATATAAATAGATTATATATATGAGAATCCACTAGATAATTGGTCTTCATAGTATAGATAGGATAAGTAGATACCTAAAAAGACAGAGTTAATGTTCAAAATTGTTATTATATTGATTTATGTAATATATATTATAAATATCATATACTGGTTTATTTTTACTTATTTCTTTATTTATTAAATCTGTTTTAATTAAGTATTAGTTCCTTCTTTGGAAGACTTTTGACTAGTGTTCAACATAATGACTTTATATACTGACTGATTAGCACTGCTCCCAGCACTGACAGATAACAAACATGGATGATAAAAAAAAATTGTTTTGTTCCATTAGCATAAAAACAAATGAGAAAGTTCAATTCAGCCTCTGAATAATCTACGTCAGCAGCTCAAACATTCCAAATAGTTCTTTTCATACTTGACTAATTGCAGCAACGTGTCCAGAAATTCTCAGAATTGCAGAACCCTTCCACAGCTTCCATTTCCAAACCCACCACAACATTTCCCTATTCTGATCATGCCTCTGCAGGCATCCACTTTAACATGTGTGAGTCATATTGTCTTTGATCGGTGCCTCCATGAAACCCAAGCTCGGAGCCCCCCGCCGAACCGAAGCAAAATGCAAATTGCAGCAGGAGCCAGATTATTTGCATGTCTCTACCAAACACACACCCGTTTTTTTTTTTGCCACCACCCAGTGCCGACTTCCTGGTGCGTTACATACTGCGTCTGCGTGAGTCTAACTTTATTCGGCTGACATCCACATCCCAGACACACACAGACAGACAAAGACCCAGACCCACACACACACCACCACACACACACCCCAACACACACACCACACACACAGGTTTGTTTTTGTGAAAAACGGGGACATCCCATAGGCGTAATGGTTTTATACTGTACAGACCGTATTTTCTATTGCCCTACACCAACCCTACACTTAAACCTACCCCTCACAGGAAACTTTTCTGCATTTTTAGATTTTCAAAAAAAACTCATTCTGAATGATTTATAAGCCTTTTGAATTACGGGGATACTGAAAATGTCCTCATAAAGCACCTTCTCGTTGTAATAACTATGTCATACCCATGTTATACAAATTTGTGTAGCTCATAACCCACATAAACCCACACACACACCACACACACACACACACACCACACACCACCCCACACACAGACACACACAGAGACGAACACACACACACACACACAACACACAGACACACACACACACACGACACAGACACCGACAGACCCAGACACACACACACACACACACACACAGACACAGACACAGAACAGACACCTCACACACACACAGATGACACACCACACACCCACACCACGACACACAGACACACACACACACACACACCACACAGACACAAACACAGACAGACACACACACACCACACACACCCACACAGAGACACACACGCGCTCACACCCACACACACACACACACATTCACACACACGTCCCTTCCCTGGGATTTGTGACATTTTTTAAACGCATGATGTCACAATCTGAACTCATCACTTCACAGCAGAACCTCAGATTGCTTTTCACTTTTTAGGAAATGTCTCTGTCTCCAAATGGAGCGAGTGTCCTCGTATGCCTCTTTTAGGATGCCTTATAATTTTGGAATAGTGCTGAATGGATAAAAGGCACTATGGATAACTTGTATAAGACAAGCCTACTATATAGGGCTTAGTGCTGCATTAGTGCCACAGCGAGACAATATAATTCATGGACGCAGCTGAACGATACATCTCAAAAGTTGTAACGTTCCTCCACGTTGTCAGATCCTCTGCTGTGGTTTCCCTAGTGGACACAATGGAAATTTCAGGAGGGTGGAATCTGTTTCCATGGCAGCCCATCCATCCCGCCAGCATTTCTAATAACCGTTACCTCCAGACTGGCAGGAGAAGCTCTTGAAAACTCCCTCGTACAGTCTGCAGATAATATTTGCTGTGATTCCTCGGCGGACTGGAGTTCAAATGGTGCGCTTTGACAACGCTCATCCCAAACCATGAATCATTTAAAGCTTGTGGCAGAGCCGGAAATGTCACGTCCCCTGGATTTGAGCATGTGCACAGATTAAACCGGGCTAAACGGAGCATTTAGAGATGTGTCAGGGGGAGGGAAAAAAAAGAGCGGCGTCTCTTTGAATGTTTCTCAAAATCTTTATTATAACAGATATTCTGTAGAAATGTTCTGTGAGATAAATACGTAATATATTCAAGAAGACGTTCTTGAGGTCTTGAGGTTCGTCATGCATAACTAGAATACATCACAAGTAGTATGAAAGAGCCCTGTAAACATGACCACCTAATGTTAATAAACCTGTGCACGTGAAGAAAGCACAGAAAGATACGTTTCTTGTCAGGATCAATTTGGCACATCTACAGTTAATATGCTTTACGATAATAAGGTTACTGTCCGTAAACTGATGTTCCAGATCGAAGCGAACATCAGATGAAGGAAATGAAACGAAGCAGACCACGAGAATCACAGTTAAGCTACATACAAAACATTTATCGAAAGCAAAAGTCACTTCTCGTCATCGTTCCATATAAAACGGTTGCTCAACCGTCAACACTGCAAAATATGTATCCAAAGATTTAATAAATAGCCTTTTGGTTTTTTTTTACACATACATAGTGGAACCTCTTTGGAGGTCCACTCTGGAAGAAAAAGTCGACATTGCTAGTATACACCATTAACACCACCAGTAGGCTACTGGGTTAAGCGGGAAGATACTGGTTTGATGTTAATGGTATTGTTTGCTCAGCTCAGTCTATCGAATTGCTTCATTAGAGCCCGTCTTTTTAATGAGACCAAACCCTGTCATTGCACATATCTCGGAGTATAGTTTGGAAACCACAGTATTCCTTCAAGCCCCTGGGCCGCTGGTTCAGTCAGCCCCGCTGTAAACCCTGGACAATGGAGTTTGGGAGATCGAGAGGAGAATGTGTAGAGTGCTTGTCTCCAGAGTGCATCTTCACAACGTCTTTGGATATGCACATCAGAGAGGTTAAGAGTCTTTGGGTCCGTTCACGCCGATGAGGACTTCTCTGTGCTCTTGTCCAGTGCTTCGCCATCGTTGTCCTCTTCAATGACTGTCAGTGAACAGAGACACTAGGGTTATGATGAGAGACCAACTCACAGATGCTCTATTGCCTCTCGCTACGCACAAGCACAAAGATGGAGATTCCATGTTGCCATGAATTTTAATACATCAGAAATGGCGCAATACATCACTGTATCCTAATCGCTGTCTATTCGAGAAGCGGAAAATAAGACAATTTAAGCAGAGGAGACTGATTATACCGCACGTGAAATCATTCGACACGCGCTATTTTCGTGCGTAAAGGCGTAATCGGGAAGCGCAACATGGAATTTCGCATCATCTGCGCCCGTAACAACCGACACATTTTGTTCGTGCAATGAAGAAAGGCTTTGCCCGTTACCTCTTTTGCTTCTCCCGATCTGCCCGAGCTTTGGTGGTCGTTTATTCTGGTTGCCACCGAAAAAGTTGTTGGTGTCTTGGAGGCGGCAGGTGAAGGAAAGGTGTTCCTCGTCCCCGTCGTTGCCATAATGAGTCATTTTGTCCTCGTTATACGGTAATACATCCGACATGCTGTATGAACTGACAGCGGCTACGTTATCTGCTGTTGAATCGATAGCGCGAGGCCAATTTTGTCGAGCGAATCTTTCGGCTGTTTACCTCTATCGCACGTGTCTCTGCGAGTGGGTGTCGAGGACGCGGGGCGAATGCATGCAATTTCCTGCGTTCAGCTCGAATTACTCCAAATTTCCCAACGTCGGGAATGCAGGAGATGCGAATGGCCGCTCGCGGAGGAATGCGCCTTATTTGCGCTCTCGGCGGCTGGAGCGTCGTATGGAAAACCTGAGAAACAAATGCAAATTGGGAAGCGATGCAAAACAAAGATCTCTGATGGGGAATGAACGTCACTGAGGCGCGGGCTTCCTCTCCAGCTCTTTCATTGCAGCAATCGCCAATATTAATCTTGGGTACATGGGGGGAAATTTTTTTTTCCCCTTGTGTCATTGACAAATAAAGATGTCCGAGATGATAAATCTTTTATTATGTAATTATAGTTTAAAGCACATTTGCAATCTATTAAACGTGATATTTGTACTCATGTTGATTTCATACAATTTCAGATAAACGTTTATAACATTTTATACAACATTTCTGATTTAAAATGCTCTTGAGGTGCAAATCATTAACGGTCTTCAAACATATTTTCCCAAGTCAAACTTGGAAAAAAAAAAATGTGTGACACATAATCGCGAGAATCTAAATTCGGCGTCAAAATCTATTCAAATTTTAATAATACTGAAAATCTAATTGTTAAAACAAAAACGTAACATATGCTTAAAAAACAATATAATATTACTTATAATATAATATACTTATATATATATATATATATACTGGTGCGTCTCAATAAATTAGAATGTCGTGAAAGTTCATTTATTTCAGTAATTCAACTTAAATTGTGAAACTCGTGTATTATATAATTTCAATGCACACAGACTGAAGTAGTTTTTTTGGTTCTTTTAATTGTGATGATTTGGCTCACATTGAACAAAAACCCACCAATTCACTATCTCAACAAATTATAATACTTCATAAGATCAATAAAAAAATTTTTTTAGTGAATTTTTGGCTTTCTGGAAAGTATGTTAATTTACTGTACCTGTACTCAATACTTGGTAGGGGCTCCTTTTGCTTTAATTAATGCCTCAATCCGGCGTGGCATGGAGGTGATCAGTTTGAGGCACTGCTGAGGTGGTGTGGAAGCCCAGGTTTTTTTGACAGTGGCCTTCAGCTCATCTGCTTTTTTTGGTCTCTTGTTTCTCATTTTCCTCTTGACAATACCACATAGATTCTCTATGGGTTTCAGGTCTGGTGAGTTTTGCTGGCAAGTCAAGCACACCAACACCATGCTCATTTAACCAACTTTGGTGCTTTTGGCAGTGTGGGCAGGTGCTAAGTCCTGCTGGAAAATGAAATCAGCTTCTTTTAAAAGCTGGTCAGCAGAAGGAAGCATTGAAGTGCTCCAAAATTTCTTGGTAAACGGTGCAGTGACTTTGGTTTTCAAAAAACAATGGACCAACACCAGCAGATGACCCCAAATCATCACAGACTGTGAAACTTAACACTGGAACTTCAAGCAACTTGGGCTATGAGCTTCTTCACCCTTCCTCCAGACTCTAGGACCTTGGTTTTCCAAATGAAATACAAAACTTGCTCTCATCTGAAAAGAGGACTTTGGACCACTGGGTAACAGTCCAGTTCTTTTTCTCCTTAGCTCAGGTAAGACGCCTCTGATGTTGTCTTTGGTTCAGGAGTGGCTTAACAAGAGGATTACGACAACTGTAGCCAAATTCCTTGACATGTCGGTGTGTGGTGGCTCTTGATGCCTTGACCCTAGCCTCAGTCCATTCCTTGTGGAGTTCTCTCAAATTCTTGAATCGATTTGGCTTGACAATCCTCATAAGGTTGCGGTTCTCTCGGTTGGTTGTGCTTTTTTTTTTTCTTCCACACTTTTTCCTTCCACTCAACTTTCTGTTAACTTGCTTGGATACAGCCCTCTGTGAACAGCCAGCTTCTTTGGCCATGAATGCTTGTGGCTTACCCTCCTTGTGAAGGGGTCAATGATTGTCTTCTGGACAACTGTCAGATCAGCATTCTCCCCCATGATTGTGTAGCCTAGTGAACCAAACTGAGGAGACCATTTGAAGGCTCAGGAAACCTTTGCAGTGTTTGGGTGATTAGCTGATTGGCATGTCACCATATTCTTAATTTGTTGAGATAGTGAATTGGTGGGTTTTTGTTAAATGTGACAAAATCATCACATTAAAATACCACAGATTTAAACTACTTCAGTCTGTGTGCTTTGAATTTATTTAATACACGAGTTTCACAATTTGAGTTGAATTACTGAAATAAATGAACTTTTCCACAACATTCTAATTTATTGAGATGCACCTGTATAAAGTCCCAAAATAATAATAATAATTATTAATAACTAGTTTAGCTTTGTTTTCATTCACTTCATGAAAAAAGGTGAACCATAAATTCAGTTAGGGTGAATATACGAATGAAGAAAAGCCATTATAGTATATAAAACACACATAAGGGACTGAATTAATATTTATATACAGATTTAATTTCTTTTTCATAAGAAAATCCTCTTAATTTATTCCAGTCGCTTTCATTTGAGCACTCATGGTTTGCAACAAAGACCCAATGCTTATGTTGAGGCTTATTGTTATAGTGTATCTCAATCCTGAAATCCTGAAGTACTGCACATTTTGGATGTCTCCCTTATGTAATACATTGTTTGCTGATTTGTAGACCATCCAAGACCTGAACTGGGTAGTGAACTATACAGATAAATTAACTGTGTATGCAACAAATTTCATGACCTGTGATTATATATATCAGATGGTTTCCACTATAGTGAAACAGAGAGTTTATCAGTGTTTTTACACTTTATCTTGCTACCAAAATACCAGTTAAGAAAACAGTTAAAGGGCTAAGGCACATGGCTGTGTAAATTAAATAAGCACTGACTCTATCAGCCAATTACATTTAGTTAGACCTCATGTCTTAGTTGTAGCAAGAGCCAATCTGTTATTTTATTCAGTTATTTTATCCTTATCACATGCTTTTTTCAGTTAAAACCCAACCAAACAGAATAAGATATTAAAACATGGCTGTAATTCACAAGAGAACCCAATATGGGATGTTTTTCCGCTCTGTGTACAGGTTTTCATTTTGTAATAATATCAGAAGCTGGAGTGAAGCTGAACTCATACTGGCACAATCTGGATATATGAGCTGAGGGGGTTTGCTTCTCTGTCCAAGATTTTGAGAGCATAATCTTCTGTACCAGGTACAGTCATAACCTTTCCAGGATTGAGCAGCAGACATTGTCACTCCACTGCAGAAACGAGCGGGATGGAAGCGAGGTGCACTGCTTCCTCCCATCGGTGAATGAGAGGCCATTTTGTTCCATTCTATCTGATCTGAATAGCTGAAATGGGAAACACACACAGAGCCAATTGAGCTTTGTCTCGGTTTGCTAAAAACCAGCCTGTTTCCTTCGAGAGAGGTCATTTGAATGCTTAGGCTTCAGAGAGTTTAATATTGGGAGGAATGATGGAGATGAGCTGAGCGTGCTCGGAAATGATGTGTTGACAGATTACAGCTGGTTCTGAGAGTGTGACTGAATCCAAAGATACAGGATGCGTTTCATCTTCAGTTTTAACCCTCATGTTGTGTTTCCAGCCATTTTCACCCAAAGAGGATAATTTTGTCCTGAAAATACTAGCTAATGTTATCGTATTGGACTAAAATTGACTGACTTTGCTCACACAGCGTATAACAAGTTCTCCAAAATGTGAATAATTTTATACTTTTGGGGGATTTTTTCCCCCATATTAGGGCCTTTCGCACCGCTTTAGTTCCAGAATTAAATGTACAGTACTAAAGTACTGGGACGATTTTGCGCAAACTATTTCCCAGTATCATTTAAAGGGTTGCATTCGCACCGAGAGTGTGCACTAAAAAGTGACGTAAGCCGGTCGACAGCGACGTCATTTGTGCGCGGTGTTCAACAACGGAAATAAAGAAGAACAATGTTAACAACAGGAGGATGGAGGACGCTGTGATCGGAGCTGTGTTTTTGTTGTGTTTCACGGGTTTCACAATAATGGACATGGAAAGTCGACGTATACGTAAAGCGATTGAAAGAACGTAAAGGAGGACTAAGAATCTCCAACGATACTTCAGCGTCCGTCCATCTATCGCTGTTCTCCATACTTGCGAAATAATTTGACACAATGTTTACAGTATGTTTACACTGCGTTTTAAATCATGGCGGGGTAAGGGCGTTTTTGTACGCGTTTGGCCAATCAATGTCTAATTACATCACGATTAGTACCAGTTGTGCCAGTTAGACCCTGCTCCGGAGTAGGAGCTAAATTGGTTCTCGAAAAAGGCAGTCCGGTACTAAAATCGCAGCCAGTTCAGTCGCGGTAGAAAAACGCCCACAAAGTGGGTAGTTCCACAATTAGTTCTGGTACTATGAAAAGGTTTCCGCTGTGCGAAAGGCCCTATTGTTACACGGCCATATTTGGTGTGCCCCAAACCGGTTGGGAATAAGTTACTTTAAAAAGTAATGCATTACAATATTGTGTCACTCCCTAAAAAAGTAACTTATAGCGTTACTTAGCAGCTTTTAATGCAGGTACGGGTCACTTTTGGGGGGTTTTCCACTGGCTACAGTACCTGGTACCTGGTACTTTTTTTTAGTACCACCTCGGTTGAGGTTCCAAGTGAACCGTACCGTTACCAAAACGTGACGTGTAAACTCTGCTGATCACGGATTGGCCGGAGAGAATCGTCACTACACTGTCGTCACTGAACTTGCGACTCAAACACAACAGAACTGCTAGATTTAAATCAGCACAGCCAGCGAAGGATCGAACGCAACTGTTTTGAACGAGCGCACCTTTTTTACCAACCAAAAAGTGGGGTTTCGTTGTCTGTTGAGGAAGTATAGACGTTCCTCTCATTGATAGCAGAGGAGCGGATCCAGCGAGAGCTTGATGGGGCGATGCGGAATGAAAAAGTTTTTCAGGAGTCGCGGCAGTAGAGGCGGCACAACTAATGACATGTGAATAATCCCACCCACTCTAAAGCGGTACTAAACTGCAGTGGAAACCAAGCAGCAACCTTCGGAAGTGACTAATACTGCAGTTCATCGACTGACCGCTAGAGGCTAGCTCCAAAAGGGAGTCAGTCCCATAGACTCCCCATGTTAAAATGCCCAACTTTACAGCAGAAAAAAATGTGTTTACAGCCTGGTACAGAAAGTGGTTTTGGTCTATATAGCTAATTTTGCTTCATGACAATTGTGAGGGGGTGAATTTTTTTATAACTCATCCGTTTAAATTATATTAAGCCTTAAAGTTCTGCATAATTAAGGGCATGGCCACTTGAGTGACAAGTGGATTGCTGCTGCTGTCACCACCGTCGAGCTAGGTGGGCGTGGTTTCAGCAACCAGCTCCCGCCTCTTTGTCCATTTTCGATTATCGCGCGATGACGTGCTGCCAAGATGGCGACGGCCCGCTCCGCCCACTTTGAGCTTCAAAAACTCTCTTCGGAAATCTACGGGTGACGTCACGGACACTACGACCATGTTTTTATACAGTCTACGGTGGAAACGCAAACCGTGCCGAGCCGAGTCGTAGCACGCAGTGGAAAAGCGCCATTAGTTACTTTTTATGTAAAGTAATGCATTAAGTTACTTTTTCTCATCCGGGATGGACTTACTTGTTTGATTTAAATGTAAAAAAATTCTATTTTTGGTAAATGTAAAAGTCTTTTCACACCAAAATGAATAAAGGCCAAAGTATACTTTGGTTTTTATGCGTACATGAGGGTTCGCACACAGTGTGCGTGATGCAAATTTCGTTACCAAAATAGTACGCGCACTATCCGATTTTTGAAACCGGTTTGAAAAAGTAACTCAAATAGTTTTTTGTAAATGAAAAAGTAATGTGTTACTTTAGTTACTTGAAAAAAGTAATCTGTTACGTAACTTGTGCTACTTGTAATGCGTTACCGACAACACTGCTGGTCAAATATGGCAGGCCTAAAAAAATTGCTTAAAAATCAATCAAGAGTGTGAGGTGAAATTGCTCATTATGCTATATTATCACCAAATACTGGATTCAATCAAGCGTTTTTTAAAAGTCAGGTCAGTTTTGACCAGGAACACTGAATAGAAGCACAGCACAAGGGATAAAAGTTTAGCATTTAGCAATTAGTATTGCTTCTCCCGGTTGACCCTGTCAGAACAAAACTGTGACCCATTTCCACCAGCTGTAAACCTCAATAACCACATAAAGATCTTAAAAAACAAAATATTTTATGGTACAGATAATAAAATGAATCTTGGTAGGTTAATAAGTTATTTACAATAAGTATCACGTCAATCACAAGTTCTGCTTGTCCTGGCACGTAGAATTAGCATTGTTCTTAATATTTACTTATTTTTGTGTGGCATATTCATTCACAATGCCTTTCCCTGTGGGAACATGCTGTTCTGCGATTAATTTCCCATGAAACTCTATTCAGAGATCCATCAGATTACTCCTTTACTGCCAAACATGTTAGCAGCCCTCCTCAAAAATGTCATTATTCCCAAATGACCTGTGTTGTTGGTTGCTTTAACCTTAACGCTTAATGTTACCTATTGTTTTTAATTATGTAAGTAATAAATGATTCTCCAGACACAAAAAAGTTGTTATTATCTAAACTGAGCTTTTGAGATGCTTTCATATGATACATACATAAACTGCTACGAATCATTGTGTGTAGTTCGTGCGGCGATCATCTTACACGTGGTGTCATGTGCAGGCAATGAAACCAAAAGCTCCTGGAACTAATGCCACCTTCAGAGAAGAGTAATTGCAGACACACCCAGTCCTATTAGATGTGCAAACATCCATTGTTGCAAGTACGGTACAACGTCAAATCTTTTTATGGCTTCCCGGTCACATCAACTGAACTAAACAAAGGCAATTTTTCTGCATTTAATATCCTTTTGAGAATGTTAAAGGAGGATATTTTGAGTGAAACCTTTTCGGGTAATTCCCTTGTAAATAAGCAATTTAAAGGGCGACTGTTTATTACTACAACTATATGCACAACATCTAGCTGCTAACTGATATTAAAACATGTAGTGATCAGTCAACATCACTGCCAGATATTTTTGTGCACTTATCATGCATATTAATCACATTATGTTAGAGTTTGTAAGTGTATTGTAGTTGTAAGAGGCTTCACATTAGATTTTGATTCATTTGCTTTCATTTATGGGTGTTTCTTCAACTTTGACACTTTTACACTACCTTTCAAAAGTTTGGGGTCTTTAAGATTTTTGAATGTTTTTAAAAGAAGTCTCTTACGCTTATCAAGGCTGCATTCATTTGATTATTGTGAAATATTATTGCAATTTAAGATGATGTTTTTTATTTGAATATATGCTAACATTTAATTTATTCCTGTGATGCGCAGCTGAATTTTCAGCATCATTCCTCCAGTCTTCAATGTCACATAATCCTTCAGAAATCATTCTAATATGCTGATTTAGTGCTCAAAGAAACATTTCTGATTATTATCAGTGTTGATTAATTTGCGGTTTAATCACTGCTTAAAATTGTTGGAATTTCTTTTCAGGATACAAGAACAAGACTTTGATTAACAGAAAGTTCAAAAGCATTTATATGAATATAAATCTTTTGTAACTAAATGTAAATGTCTTTTCTGTTGGTTTTGATTAATTGAATGTGTGCTTACTGAATAAAAGTATTAATTTCTTTAAACTTATAGGTACTTAGTATGCTAAAATGCTAGAGCAAGACAACGGGATATTGTATAGGAAAAGTTATACAAATATACACTCTAAAAAAATGCTGGGTTGGTTCAACCCAACTTTGGGTCAAATATGGACTAACCCAACTTTGGGATCAAAAATGTAATGTAAAAATTTACCCCAACAGCTGGGTTAGTCCATATTTGACCCAAAGTTGGGTTGAAACAACCCAGCATTTTTTAGAGTGTAATATATATTCTATCACAGTTTTTTCCACCACATAATGGTGTGGAATGAACCACAGAATCTTTTAAAATGTGGTGAAAATGTTGACAAAAATGAAAGAATATTCACTTTAGGACATTGGTAATGGACAAATTAAATAATCTGCTGAGAACCTGAAATGTGTTTTAGGGGACAAAGGTGCCCATCTTTGAACAATTGTGTTTGTGCATTATATGAATGCAAGCATTGGAGAAAACACACAGAAGTTTAGTCTTCCCTGCTGAAAAGACCAGCTGACTTAAGGCATCTTGAAAATGGGCTGTATATAGTCTGGTCAATCCACCTGCGGAACCTGGACACGGCCGTATAGACCCCTGGAAACCTAGGATCTCCACAGCCATTTCCCCAAGAGACCAGGCCGTAAACACGTCCATCACACACCAGCGGCCCTCCAGAGTCCCCCTGGGAACATCAGAAAGCCAACATCCTTGTAGAGTATTTGGATAATGGAGAATGTCAGCTGGTTATTGTCAAGTACTTTTCCACAGTACCTTACACGCGTCTTTTCCTCCTGTGCTGGACCCCGCGCATATCATGTTTGTTGTGATGTTTCCGCTGAAGGAGTTACTGCTGTTGCATCTGGAGGTGGAGACGATGGGGAGTCTGACCGTACGCAGGGTGAGGGGCGTCAGACCTCCGCTGTGGCTGGTGGAGCCCCAACCGGAAACCCGGCACATCCTGCCCGCCAGCAGCCCTGCGTTCTGTTTGGGGAGCGGGGCGAGGGACACATACCTGTTGAGCTCTATGGGCGCACTAAGCTGAAAGAGCCCACATCCAGAGACAGATATACAGATTAGGGTCAATATAAAAGCATCATCTAACGGTATCAAACTCAATATTAAATAACTTACATTTTAGAAGTAGTAAATAAAGATTATTGGAGTGCGTTTTACAAGAATACGAAAAATTAACATCTTTCTAACTGTAACATAATGTTATGTTTAATACAATGTGTGTATTTCTGACCCTCCATAGACAGCAACACAACTGAAACGTTTTATGGCCCAGAAAGGTAGTAAGGACATAGTTAAAATAGTCCATCAGTGGTTACTTATTTTTGTGTTGTTTAGTTGTTATTTTTGTTTTCTTTGCACACAAAAAGTATTCTCGTAGCTTCATAAAATTAAGGTTGACCCACTGATGTCACATGGACTATTTTAACGATGTCCTTACTACCTTTCAGGGCCATAAAACGTTTCAGTTGTGTTGCTGTCTATGGAGGATCAGTAAGCTCTTGGATTTCATCTAAAATATCTTAATTTGTGTTCCGAAGATGAACGAAGGTTTTCGGGTTTGGAACAACATGAGGGTGAAATTAATTTTTCATTTTGGGGTGAACTATCCCTTTAATAGTTGGTAAATAATAAGAATTGGTCCCCAAACTAAAGTGTGACCGCAATTTCTGAGTGAAATTTTTTCAGTGTAATATTTCCAGTTGTTCATGTATTTTTGCTCCGTCAGAGAAACTTATGTTAAAACCAGAATCCATCGTGTTTCTGAGCAGCAAACAATAGCAGCATTTTGTTCCTTTATGAATCAGTGTTTTAAACAAATATGTTGAATGAATGATTCAATGACTCATTTTTGAAGGATATCGTATATGTGAGTCGGTACTTCTTTTGAACAAGTACTTACTTCATGACCATTAAAAAAGTATGTTCTATATAATATAAATGCGTGTGAATGAAATCCGGATTTACTACATTTGTCATGTTGTCAGTGTCATATGATCTACAGTGTCAGTTGCAGTGCTTCACTGCCATTCACAAATCCTCACCCATGGCCTCACGGATATTAAAGCGTCCACTGAATGCACACTTCATAACCTCTGCAAAAGTATTAGGTCTTCTGGGTAGTTTTTGCATACTGTTTTATGAATACTGTGAATTCAGACATACTACTCCTTTCACATACTGAAAATACAGCTTTATAATAGAGAAGTAGGCATATTCAGACACAGCCAGTCACTTGTTTTATTCCTGAATGAATCAGTGATTTTGAACAAATCAGTTGAATGAATGATTCAAAGATTCAAAACTTAGGCTGCATTCAAATTTATTATTGTATTTTTTAACGATCATGAAGTAATTACTCATTCAAAAGAAGTACCTGTTTAGAGAGTATGCATTTGCACTTCTGGAACACAGCTTAGCCAATCAAATTCAAGGACTGGAACTAAATGTTATATAATTTGAATACTAGACTCTGATTGGTTGACCAACAGGTTCAGAAAAGTTTAATTATGTATGGGATAATGTATAGCCAGTCAGTAAAATAACTTCCCACCAGACGATCAGAACTTAATGTTTTGAAAATATTTTAATGCATTTATAAATTTTTTCTATGTTGTTCCTTTATTGTTGGATTAGGTTAGATTGTCATAATTGAAGCCATGGATACCATAATTGACCAGATTCAAGCATCCAATACTTTCGTTTATTTATATAGAATATATCCAAAGTGCTGTTTATTGCTCTGCATTTATCCCATCCAAAGTTCACACACACAGCAGTGCACACACACCCGGAGCAGTGGGCAGCCATTTATGCTGCGGCGCCCGGGGAGCAGTTGGGGGTTTGGTGCCTTGCTCAAGGGCACCTCAGTCATGGTATTGAAGGTGGGAGAGAGCACTGTACATTCACTCCCCCCACCTACAATCCCTGCCAGTACGAGACTCGAACCCGCAACCTTTGGGGTTACGAGGCCGACTCTCTAACCATTAGACTACGTGAAAACAACTAGACGAGACTTTCTTATAGTTATACACTCACTTATTTGAAAGTGATATATTCAGTATTAAATATATCACTCGTAAATGAGTGAGTGACTCTTGAGTGAGTGTATTAACTATAAGAGGCAAAGAACCAGAGTGCCGTACCTTTATGAGCATGATATCTGCATTATTGGTGCTCCTGTTGTACTGAGGGTGCGGGACAAGCGACAGAGGCTTAGAGTACTGCTCTGTCCCCTCATAAGCACCTAAAGTATAGTCTCCAGCCACCACCATCATCTGATCCATCCTTAAAGACAAGTAAAAATACAGTCAAGACTCTCTGAAAAAAACATGAAACGATTGTCTAGCGCCACCATACTAAAGCACTCCAATACAATGCGAATAAATAAAGAGTTGTCCAAATCCTAGTTATAAGCTTGATATCTGATTTCTTGACATCACTTGTTATACACAGTGACTCTTTGTAGAGGACATGAATTGAATGACAGTATTTTTCGCTGTTAGCAGCCTCAGCTGTGCCAAGCAGCAGATAAGCCAGCATTCATTAAGTCCCACACGGTGATGACGGGTCAAGGTTAGCGCGCGTCCTGACTGCCTGTCTGCTTTACTCTGGCGTTCGACTCACCCACGGACTTGGCCATCAAGCTTCCTGCCATACTGTGTATCATGTAAGTCTCATAAACAGCCTGTTAGGTAGAGAATTTATTTAAAGAAAAGGTGAAAAATCACACACCCAATATTGCAATGGGCGGCTGTAAGCACCCAGTATTTGTGGACCAGAGATCCGCCACAGAAGTGCTGGCCCTTTGAGCTCTGTAACGACACGATGTATTTGATTGAATTTGGCGAGGGAGTATATCCGCCAACAATGCGCCCCTGAACAAAGTCCAGACCTGGAAAACATTATAACAAACATTTAAACCAGCTCAGCACTCAAGGTGACAGTGAAAGGACAATGAAGATTATACTCTAATTTCATTTACATTGAATTTGAATTGACAGCTGACAAAATCAAGCTTGACACCCTGTGCATCCCTGTTAAATAATGGTTACTTTTCATTCCAAGGCAGGATATATGACCTGATTTTCTATAAAGCCTTCTTATTGGTTACAAAGTAGTCTGATAATGAGAGTATGCAACAGTGGTTTATGATATTTGATTGTTTCATTCAAACAGTAATTGATTAGGTGCGTAATTGCATATGCAAATTGGTCACTGACAAATAGGAATGTTTACAATGCTCATAAAGGAAGACAAATATTTTAACAATCTAGTTGTGCCCAGTTTGGATTCATATTGGTTTCATATGGTTTGAAAAACTTTTATATAATTTTCAAAACAGTTTAAAGCGGTCATATGATGCGATTTCAATTTTTCCTTTCTCTTTGGAGTGTTACAAGCTCATGGTGCATAAAGAAGATCTGTAAAGTTGCAAAGACTAAAGTCTCAAATCCAAAGAGATATTTTTTATAAAAGTTAAGAGTCAGCCACGCCTACCTAAAATGGCTCATTCTAACACACCCCCACATGTCTACGTCACTATGTGGGAAGATTTGCATAACGCCGGCCAAATGTTCACGCAAAGAAAGAAGGCGTAACGTTGAAATCGACGCGTTTCAGAAAGGCGGGGCATAGAGGAGAAACAATAATGTACAGTATGTGGAAAATAATGTGTTTTTTTTTACCTTAAACCGCATAAACACATTGCATTACACCAAATACACAAAATCATGTTCTTTTTAGCAGCATCATATGACCCCTTTAAATGTAATGACACTAATGATTTCATGCGGTGTAACTAAGTAGTAAAAAACTATGAACATATTTCTTAAATACATGTGAGTGTGCATATCACATTTTCAAAAACATAAATATATTTTGGATTTAAATATGTATCTTAGAATTTCAGATATTGGACATTTACATATTAAAGGGTCAAATTAGCTGATATTTTGAGAGACTTGCTGACAGCCACAATCAGGAGCGTTTGGGGGGTCCTCTCTATAATATATATTTTATTATCATTTCATAGGCTGGCTAAATCAATCAATCAATCAATCAATGATTCTTGCTTATTAACTACTTATTTATATTTGACAAACCTTTGAAATAAAAGTATATACTTAATAATGTTTAATTTTCAAAAAGAAAAAAAAAATCACAATTTGATGAGGCAGTTTTCATTATTATATTAAGACGGTTGTATCATTTTGACATTTTTTTTTTACTTTATGTCCCATGTATTTAAATTTAAAATCTAAAAATGTGTACATTTAATTCAGAAAATCTCATCATATCAAAATGAGCATCATGTCATCGAACCAAATATTGAGTAAAGCTAAACCTTAAGTATTGTAAGAGTCATTGTACTGTCTTGCTGTAGGCAAAAAAAGAAGTTAAGCTTCTGATATTATTCAGTATACTTACAGTTGGCTGGAATGAGTTTCAACAGCACCAGAAAGAGCAGCATGACCATGGCTAATGTGAGCGTGTAAAGCGGTACTGACTCTCGGCTAGACTATATCTAGCAAACCCCTCCACATAGGGTGAGGAAATCACATCAACACTGTTCCTCAGGTTTCCATAGTTCTGATTTCAGTATTCATGGGGTGCTATGAATCAAACAGTGTTTGATTCAACTGAAGAAGTTGGGCTTTCAGCGGCGTTGCCCTCTCTGACCTTCTCATAACACATAATGTGTTCTCACTGGATCACTTCAAAGTAATGGACATGTATTAAGACAAGTTCAAACATGTCTGGTAAGACATGTTTGAACATGCCCCAACTCTGTATGTGATAATTAAACAAGTCCCTTGTTAAAAATGCTAATGTGTTGCTAATATAATGCTAGTTATAATATGGAATCAATCCTAAAGGCCTCAAATAAGAATCATCAAAAGGTATGTTCACACCAAGAATAATTATAACTATAGCGATAATGATATTAGCATTGTTCACAACAGCAGACGATAACACGCTTTTTATTGTCGTTTGCCACTTTAAATCTTTGCGCTCTTTAAAGTTGGGTGGATTCTGATTGGTTATCAATGTTTCATCAGTCATCAAAATAGTACCATGAGCAGTGTTGGGGGTAACGCATTACAAGTAACGCGAGTTACGTAATCAGATTACTTTTTTCAAGTAACTAGTAAAGTAACGCATTACTTTTTAATTTACAAGAGAATATCTGAGTTACTTTTTCAATTTTTCAATCTCCTGTCCCCATGTTGAGAGAAATCAGATGTTACTGTAGTTTTAAAATAAATATGAATATGCATTAATTCATCTCACTCACGGGAAAAAACACAGATTCAGTATTCCTCAAAATGAATAAAAATAGTGCAACTCAGAATATGACGCAAACCTGCAATAATTAAATGTTAAACAACACAAATATGCTTTATGTATTTAATCCCATTCTATTAACCAATGTCTTTCCTTCTGACCTTCGATGATCCAGTTCAAGCGTACTAATAAGCACAAATTACTCTAGACAAACATTTGTGTGTCTTTTTTATTGCTGAAGTGTGTTGAAATGTCTTCTTCTGCATTCTACTGTACGGACGTAAATGTACTGTCTCTTCAGCCTGAGGCTTATTCATTTCACGTTTGGTGTGAAAAGGCTTTTATATTTGCCAAAAATATAATTTTTTTATTTTAAAAGCAAACAAGCAAGCCCTGTCCAGATTTAAAAAGTAACGTAAAAGTAACGTAACGCATTACTTTCCATAAAAAGTAACTAAGTAACCTAATTAGTTACTTTTTTATGGAGTAACGCAATATTGTAATGCATTACTTTTAAAAGTAACTTTTCCCAACACTGTCCATGAGTGATTCCAAGGATACCACTGCTATGAGTCTTTCTCATTATAGTTGTGTTGTGCACTTCCCTATTTTCATAGAATTAGAATGATTATTAAAACTTTATAGTTTTAATGATTATCAAAGTTACTCTCCTTGGTGTGAACGTCCCTTAAGAATCAAGATAAAAAACTGAAATTCTGAAAACTAAACTTTCGGTTTTGTCTCATTTGATTTTAGGAGGATTCATAGTGCCTCAACAAACACCAAGAAACGGCACCCATGCAGTGCTGTTTGTTAGCATTCATAGCTTTTGTTGGGATATACATACTGTACAGAATTCCCTCCCCTTTCCTCAAAGCCTGATCAAAAACACGTTATGGTGATATTTTGGTCTAGCAAATCAAAAGAGCTTTTCTTAATAAGCTGCTTAATGAGTGCTATGGTAAGCACGTCGCATGTCCATTACTACCTTGGCTAACAATTACACCTGCTTAGTAATGCCTAGCATCTATAGGGGCTGGACAAAATTATGTGAACACTTGGGAAATAGGCAATGTATCTTTAATAAGGTGTTTTACCACCATTTCCCTTTAATACAGCTTCCAACCGGGAGGCCTTTGATAGAGAGTCATACTTTTGAAGAGTCTCCGGTTGAATGTCAGAACATCAGAACACCTGCCAGTTACTTCAGGGATGCTGAAGGAGGTCATCTGCTTTTTACTCTTCTCTCCAAATCTGCCCAGAGTGGATTGACAATATTCAAGTCAAGGGATTGTTCTGGCCAGCGCAGATTTTGAAATGTTTCAACTGTCCAGGTTTCACGACCATAATTTCAGCATTTTAGCATTGGAGTCTGTGATTAAGGTTTGAGCAATTGCAGTTCTTTCACGGATGCTGGCTTTGTGAAGTTCTCTGTGGTCATTTATTTTTGTCTTCAGAGTGAATATTGAGGTTTGCTGTCACTTTGCTGTGTTGTTTGGACACAATCCTTCTCAGTGTTTGATTATCCCTATCATTCACTTTCAGTTTTCAATCACATTTCCTCTTCTCCGATGAAGTCTTGCCTTGCTTTGCGTACACAGCCATAATCGTAAAGACTGTTGTTCTTAAAATACCAAACAATGGAACTGTTAAAGTCCCAGATGCTAAATGGGCTTCCATGATTTGTCTTTTTTTGGCAGTCTGACAAGTCATCCATTTCACACGCGGCTTGTGCTAACCTCAACTTATACTACACTGATATACAACCTTAACCCCTATAATAGCACGTCTTCACATTATTTCGTCCAACCCCTGTATTTGTCTGGTTGCTTTAGCTGGTTAAGTTTTATCCTGATGTGAAAATTCATCAAAATTCATTCATTCATGACTTCTGTTCCAGTCTACAGGTGTGGTTACATTTACCGTTGTTCTGTAATTTTCCAGTCATTTTAATAGGAATCCACATGTGACCCTGGACCACAAAACCTGTCAAAAGGTGCAATTTTTCGAAATTGAGATGTATACATCATATGAAAGGAGAGGACCATATTTGGTTATATCACCTTTGTTAAATCTGGGAATCTAGGTTCAAAAAATAAATATTGAGAAAATCGCCTTTAAAATTGTTCAAATTAAGTTCTCAGAAATGCATATTACTAATAAAAAATTAAGTTTTGATATATTTACAGTAGGAAATTTACAGTGGTTAACATGATCTTTACTTAATATCCTAATGATTTTTGGCTTTAAAAGAAAAATCAATAATTTTGACCCTACAATGTATTTTTGGCTATTGCTACAAAATATACCCCAGCGACTTGTGACTTTTTTTGTGCTCCAGGGTCACATATGATCTTTGAACTTTGCATGAGGGCGAAATATTTCTCTAAGCAGATTTCGCATCGGGTTCAAGTTGGTCACACATTTTCACCGTTCTGACCAACAGAAAGCTGCTTGGGTTGAAAGTGACTCTGCGAGACAATAGACCTTTTTTTGTCTGCAAACTGCACCTTAAATGTAAAGCATCATCTCCTCTGTTAGCGACTTGCAAACATTTTCTCCATTCGATTTTATTTAGGATGCAGTACCACACATTTGACAAGAGCATTTTGTTTCAGAAATACACACCATGTTTCTGTAACTGCCTACGTCAAGGGAAAGCGAACCACAATAACATGCTCTGGCTAGGCTCCCTGAACAGATTATGAGTTACATACCATAAAGGCAATGCAGAACCAATAATAAGAATTTCAGATTTTCAAACAATGAGAGGAGAGCAATTGACATCTCATGAGGCACTATGAGAATACAGATTCATTACATCCAAGGTGGGACTTCAGATAAATGGCAAACTCATCCTTCTAGGTGGAGCTCTCCCCTGAGGATAAAGACGTGCATTTATACAGTCAAGGGATCTTGTTCGCAGCTGCTTTGGTTACCACCACCCTATTGCCCTTTCCACCCAATTTCACCGTCACCCGATATCCTATTCTCTGACAAACCATTTTGTCAGATGAGAGAGTCTATAGGTATTTGATTTCCCCGTAGAGAGCAGCACACTGTATGAATCAAAGGCAAGGTCTTAGACATGATAGCATCAAACAAGAGGAGGCGATCTCAGATACGGAGAGCTTTTGGGTCAGCCTAAGTCTTGGCGTGTTATTGTTTTTGTTCCTACGAATAGTTAGTGTACAAACAAGACCATTAAACATAAGGGACAGATGTGGTTACACTATAAAAGCAAAGACAATATTCACAGCTTAGGTAGTGTGGGAGGAATTAAGTGGGATTTAGCTGCTCAGGATTGAGTTTTCGATGCTCAGGGTGAGTTTTTATACTGTCCATTTATGTTTTGGATAGAAAACGTCACACATATCACGTAAATATAACGTCATATTATATTATATTAAAAATGTATTTTATGCATAAGAAGTCTCTTACGCTTTCCAAGGCTGTATTTATTTGATCAAAAAAATACAGCAAAACAGTGATATTGTGACCATATTATAACATTTTAAAATAACTGTTTTGTATTTTGATATATTTTAAAATGTAATTCATTCCCGTGATGGCTAAGCTGATTTTCAGCATCATTACTCCAGTCTTCAGTGTCACATGATCCTTCAGAAATCATTGTTATATGCCGATTTGCTGCTCGAGAAAAACACACTGCTTCATATTTTTGTGGAAACCTTACCTTTTTTTAACATTATTTCTCAGGGTTCTTTGATTAATCAAATGTTTAAGAGAAAAGCATGCATTTGAGAAAAAAAAAAACAAAACAAAAAAACTATATACTTTAGTGCTGTCACATTAATCGCGATTTAATCGATCCAAAATAAAAGTTTGTTGTTTACATAAAATGTGTTTTGTGCTAGTTATGTGTATCTATAAATAACACACATACAGTCTATTCTGAAAAATATTTCCATGTATTACATGTTTATATTTATTATTCATATAAATTTAGATATAAAATACAGATATTTAATATATAGACCTAACTATTTTTCTTAAATATATACATGCCTGGGTGTGTATTTATATATACATAATAATTATATACAGTACACACACATATATTATGCAAAGAAAAACGTTTATTTTGGATGTTATTAATCGCGATTAATCGTTGTAACAGCACTATATCTATATATATGTTTCAATGTAAAAAAAACTTGACTGCCTCTTCTACTTTCGCCTCTTCTTATCACTTTTTAATTAAACTCCTTTTGCGAATAAAAGAGTTAGCTAAAAAATAATGTCATATTACCAATAATAGACATTTTGTGGTAATGATCATGTGTTGATGGACATGCCTATTCAGGTAATTGTGTTTTTCCTTTGAAGAAGTTTATTACATTGTTATTATTAAACACAGCTAAGCGCTAAATCACAGTTTGAACGCGAGGCTAAAACGAAACCTTTTTTTGGTTTAGAGCTTTGAACTTTTAATTCCAGCAGATAACCTGTTGTTGGCGGGGGGGGAACTCGCCCGTGACATTACTTAGTTTGACCGTGTATTATGTACAATTGGATTCTTTTCTTTTTGACCACAACGTTTGGTTGTGGAAAAAAATAAATAAGGGGGGGGGTGGGGGCCTCTACACACTCTAAACTTCCTCCGTAAAAAGGTGTGTGCGCCCGTCCAACTGAAGAAATGCCCTTGAAATAACGCCTTGCTTGCTCCTCATCATCATCTACTCTTCACGGTAAAGCCAACAGCATAAAGCCTTTGTGGGCACACGTTTTATGTTTAATCTAGCACATACAGCCTCGGCTTATCATTATTCTCTTCATGTACAGGCTCTTCGCTGCGCATAGATCATCGAAGACAGGAGATTGGAGCCCTATTCCATACAGCCCGCCTCATCCAGTACACAACTACCATTACTGCGAGGAACACTCATAACACCGACAATGGGTGGATTACTGCTGCCCCCTGCAGGAGCCGTGAGTATGTGGGGGTGGTATTGAACGAGGGGGGTGGGAACTGGAACACACTAACCCGGCGGCAAAGAGGTAGGGTGGTCGGGTACAGTATTTGAAGGTAGCCCAATCCTTACACTGACTGTCCTGTGTGATGTTGGGTTCTGGCGGCTGAGGCGTGGTACTCTGTTCACAGGGTCTAGTGTGAGAGGCTGAGGGGTTTGATGAACACAACCTCGGGGGGGCTCTCTATAAGTCGTGTGGGAGCAGGGGGGGGTGTTCAATGGTCCAGAGTTCTGTGTATTACTTACATTTACAGGAAGTGATAGTGACATTATCCTCTTGAAAAAGTTCATCAACTGAAATATAAAAATGCACACTCTTTAATCTATGCCTATATTTGTTTATCCTAATCCTAGTTAGGAACAACCCCATACAATGGTAACGCAATTATGTTTTACATATATATATATATATCTCGAATATATATATATGATATATAAACACACACACACACAGACGGTGTAACATATGTGTGATTGGTGTGACCCTGGACCACAAAACCAGTCTTAGATCGTGGGTATTTTTAGCAATTATATTAAGTTTTAAAGATCATGTTAATCATGTAAATTCGGCTAGCCCTAAATATATCGAGTCGCTAGTGATCGTGGTGAGTTGAGGGGTTTATGTCGGTGCGAGAGTGGCTGAGGTTGTCGCGCGGGAGGGTTCATTTGAACACCTTTACAGTGATTTTGCTTAGTATTTGGATTTTGTTTTGCACCATCAGATCCAATTTTCATAGTTATCTCACAGGGGGGGGGCCGAAAAGTGTCCTAGTCGGGCGGGTGGCGGGACAAAACCATACATCAGTGGAAAGTTTTCTTTATTCATCTTTCGCTGGGGGATTATAGGGCGAGTGTGTCAAAGAATGTGTGCAGAAAATTGGCCCCTTATAACGGTTGTGGGGGTGGGTGGTGTGGGGGTGGTCACACATGGTCGGTCGGGGGGGGGGCTCCTCTCTCACGGGGGGACACCCACACAAACACACACACAACCCACAGGGGGACAAAAAAAAAGAAGAAGGGTACACACCCACACACACACACACACACACGCTCAAACATACTCAGACACACAAACCACAACACACACACAGACGACGAGGTTTTTTTTTTTTTATGTTGATGGGGACTCCTCCATAGGCGTAGGTTTTTATACTGTACACGTATTTTTTCTAATTTGTATTGCCCTACACCAACCCTACCCCTAGACCTACCCCTCACAGGAGACTTTCTGCATTTTTAGATTTTCTAAAAAATTAATTCTGAATTATTTATAAGCCTTTTTAATTACGGGGACACTGAAAATGTCCTTCTCGTTGTAATACCTATGTCATCCCCATGTTATTATACAAATTTGTGTCCTCATAACCACATAAACATGCACACCATAGAACACACACAAAACACACCCACACACACATAATGTAAATTTATTTATATTTATTTATTTATTTTTCTGACTATTCAAAGTTTTGGGGTTGGTACTGTTTTTTAATGTTTTGAAATACAGAAAAATATCATATTTTCAAATATTATTAAAACTCTTTACAGTTTTTTAATAATATGTCACAATATTTTTAATGTTTTAATTATTATTCTACTGTAATATTCTTTCAAATGTAATTTACTGACCCTACGCCTGTAAATGGGTAACTTCTGAAGATCACATGAAACCGCTTTAGAATCAATCTAATAATGCTATTTTGTTGCTGCTAAAAATCATTTCGGATTATTCAAACGGTTGAATTAAACATCACATAATTTACAATATGTATCAAACATGTAACAAATGTATGCAATTATAACATTTCCCCATTCATTCATTGCTGGATTCTGTGCAAGTTGAAAAGCCTGCGAGTTCATAACCAAATTCAGCCAATCTTGTGCTGTGGGCCCAAGAACCGCACGATTCAAACCCGCATAGTCCCTTACAGGGGGCAAATTTTTTGCAACGGGAGTGGCTGGGAGTGGCTGGGGCTTCACTCTCAGTTCTCAGTTATTAGCCTTTGTCCCTTCTTCCCTCGTCCCCGCCCACCCTGCTGTCCGTCCCTCTGGCTGGTTTTCGCCCCTTCCTCTTCCCGTGCTGGCGTGCTGTGGACCTTCCAGATTCATTCCCTTCAGGTTCAATACTGTACTTATACTACTTACGATCACAGACAACATGTGTGCGCCGCATTTCTTTCTCCGCTGGTGGGGGCGGGCAAAAAGACCCTGGCCAGGGTAATCCGAGCACAGGCTTTTGTTTCTGAAACACAAACCCGCAGAGACGATATCAACATTCAAAACCAAATATATGTTTCCGATAAACACAAAACCGCTCATATAACACTTATCACTGTGTGATTTCCTGGTGGAACACTGTGCTTTGTTTTTGTGTGGCTGCAGAATGGGCTGCAGGGGTGACTCTGGGGTGGGCCTCCTCGCTCTCATCTGTAATGGTTATTTTGGGGAGTGTGTTGTCCCCTGGGGGCATCATTGTGCCAACAATATTCCCAGGCTGTCACAAACAAACAACAAAAAAGAAACCAAAGTCCGCAACACTACGTCCGTGGATCACTGGATAATCGAAAAGGACAACACTAACTATAATTGTTCTTTGTTTTTTTTGGCAAAGGTTAGTTGAACTACTGCCACACACATAGAAATGACAAGACCCAGAGTAACAGACGCGTCAAAAGACCCATATCTGAGTACCGCGTAGATTAGCGGTCATATAAGTTGTCTGTTAAGATAAGATAAATTCCAGCACATATGAACACTTGTTTTAATAATTCTGGTACTTCTCAACAATGGGGATTGTTCAATTGATGAATGTAAAGAAAAGAGCAGACAGGTTTTGAATATCACCAAATAAAACGAAACATACATGCCAAAAAAAAAAAAAAAATTCTTTAATAAATTTTTTTTTTTTTTTTTGGGTCTGTTTTCCAGAAACACAACATCTAAACCTTCGTTGAATCAAAAGATACATTTAAGGCAAAATTAAAAATTTAAAGACAAAAAAAAAAAAAAGAAAAAAAAAAAAAAAAAAAAAAAAAAAAAAAAAAAAAAAACTATCTTAATTGTTGTGTGGGGCAAGAAAAATAAACTTGGTTTCCCCTTTGAGGTTAATATAGTTTTTCTTGTTTTCTTGCCCCATTGGCATACATTTTTTTATAATTTGAAATGCAAAAAATAATTCCTGAGTACTTTTTAATATCTTAAGCAAGGCTTAAGAATTCCATTTTGCTTCTTAAGTAAATGTACCTTGATTCAAGAATGTTACGATATTTGTACTAGAATTTGTGGTTAAATTGATGTTTGTATTGGCGTTAAAAAAAAAATCAAATCCACAACCAAACTTAATGGTCCTCTTGAGGTTTAATTCTTTTTTTTATTCGATTTTTTTTTTTTTTTTTTTTTTTTTTTCTGATTTCCAAGGCCAGAAACTTATAAATATACATTCAAAATATCTTCCCCAGCTTACTAATTGCATGTATTTAATTTTGCTTTGGCTTGCTGTTGGCCTAGACACTATTTATCTCTCCACACCAGCCGCTGTCTGATGTGAAAAGGAAATGCTGTTTTCAGCAATCATTATTTCGTATATTCCATTTTGAATATCACTGTATTATATAGTGGCGGAACCTTTAATTATAATTATAATACATCGTCCTCACTGTCTCTTCCTTCCTCCTCGTCCTCACTGTCTCTCGGTGTGGCTAAGGGAAAGGTTGCTAATTTGCTTCTGACTGGAAATTACATAACTTTGCAGCATGACAGCATCACACACATCAAACACAAGCGTCAGGGAGGTGGGAGATCAAGGGATTGGATGCCGGATCTGGAAAAACAGAGTCACAGGCAAGTCTGTTGAGCCGCAGAAACACAATACATACACAGCACAGCACCATGGGAGATCAAAAGATGAGACGTGAGCTTATTAATGGGTTGAATGAGCACTTGTCTGGAATAAAAGAGTTGATCATCTGGAATCCCTAGAGGCCAGAACTTTTGTGCCATACTTACTGCCCCCTAAACAAAGCAAGTTCCAATCGGGGCGGGTCGGGGGCGGCACTTATCCTGACAATACCAACACAAACACACGAAGACCCCTGGAAGACGGTTTTCACAGGTGAGGGACTGCTTGAAATGTACCGCAAGTTGTGCCAATATCAGAGAGTTTCAGCAGTCAGTTCCCAGTGCTGGCTGCATAATGAACATCAACTGCTGTAACAAGTGATTGTGAATACTGTGTGAATAATGTATGAAGGCTGAACTCTAATGTGTGCTCAGTGTATTTCCACTCTGAGAGAGCACACATTTCAGCAAAATCAACTAAAAAAAAGCTTGTTACGAAAAAAAAAAAAAAAACAAAACAAAAAAAAAAAAAAAAAAAAACACAAAAAAACCAAAACAAAAAAAAAAAGAAAAAAAAAACAAAAAAAAAAAAAAAAAAAAAAAAAACCATTACATGCCAACAGAAAGAAACGAATGGCAGGTAACAACTTCTGCCACGTGAAATAGACTTGAACACATGCTTTTATGTACGCGGCTTCTTTTTAGCGTGCGCCGGGGCGGCGCGGCTTTTTTCGAATCTATTGTGACACTTAGTGGTCAAAGTATTTCCTGATCTCTTCCCCGCTGGCCAGATGCTTCCAGTTCTGCTCAATCCATTCCGGGTACTGAATCCGGTGGCTATATGTCTCCTTCTCAGATCAACCACTGACTGCAGAAGACTATCGGTCGCCATCACACCTCTCTTTTTCAATTCATTCAAAACACAAACGGCGCCATCTTGCAACGCACTTGCACCTCATCTATAACGACTTGAAAGTAAAAATCAAGCTCAATCATTTTGCGGACCAACTTGTTTTGGGTATATTTCTCATATTTGAAATGCATTATTTCCTTTTTTTTCTTTATTTATCACCCCCTCCGCCCAGTAGAGTGGGAGCTATATACAATAAAAATTATATCTAATGTAGTTTCTCTCCTCTGTTGGGGTTCTGATGATCTTTTTTTTTTTTTTTTTTTTTTTTTTATTTTTTTTTTTTTTTTTGGACAAATATGAGCATTTCCCCCCTCTTCAAAGGCAAAAGTAATTGCATTATCCCTGCAAAGCACTAAATATTACTTTTTTTTTGTTTTGTTACTTTTTTTTTCATTTTTTTCAATCATTTAAATGTTTCCCCTATTTTCGGGCCCTCTCCTCAACACAAAATTAATATACTGTATATATAATATATATATCGATAAGATATAATATATCTTCATAGATAAATAAAAGGGGAGGGCCGACCCCGACTATATCAATTTTCAAACTAAATATGATGTCAAATATATTAATTTAAATATTTTTTCTACCCTACCAAATATTTTTTGTTGGCCATTTCCCATTTTTCCATTTTATACTATATAATTATATATATATATATATATAATCTATATATATCTATCTATATAGATCTATAGATTAACCTTTTAAAATATATTTAAAATTACTAACTTAAAAATATTTTGCCCTCATATTTCAATAATTCAAAATCCCAAGACAAATAACATTCACAGAGTTCCGGCACGATGCCAAATGTCGTCGCAACAATCCCCGAAAGACATTTTGAGAGGGATATTTTGAAATTATTTGAGTATTGAGGGTTAAAATAGTAAAACATGTGTTCAACTAAGTTTCTTGTACTTTCAATCTTTCATGGTCAGTCACATTCATCAAACTTCACAAATGTTACAATCATTTTCATCAACAGCATTTTTGCTTCATGGTGCTCTCATCAACATCTTCAAAACAATTTCAATCACGATACGTTACAAACATATATTTTAGCATCAATGTCAACGATTCATTGTATGTGGGGGGGGGAAAGTTTTAAAACTTTTTAAAAGTAATAGCACTACAATATTGCGTTACTGGATCTTACACTTTACGCTAACTCCATAAAACACAGTAACTATCCGTTACTTAGTTACTTTTAAAAAAATCTGGGACAGAAGATAAACAAAGAGAGAAAAGGGCTTTTTTTTTGCCTGTTTGCTTTACAAAATAAAAAGAATTATTATTTTTTTTGGGCAAAATATATAAAAGCCCTATTTCAATCAAACCAACAAACGTGGAAATGAAACAGACGCCCTCAGGCTGAAGAGAAAGTCAAGAATTTAACCGTCCGTAACAGGTAGCCTGCAGAAGAAGACATTTCAACTTCACATCACTTACGGGTGTTCACTTCAGCACTAACAAAGACGACAACAAATGTTTGTCTAATGCAATTTGTTCTTATTATACGCTTTGAACTGGATCATCAGAAGCTCATAAGCAAAGACAATTTGGTTATAGAATGGGATTAAAAAGACATAAAGCTGATTTGTGTTTGTTTAACATTATCATTATAATGCCAGGGGTTGCATCCATATTCATGCGTTTATTTTTATTCATTTTGAGGAATACTGAATCGTTTTGTTGTTGTTTTTTTTTATTTTTTTTTTCTTTTTTTTTTTTTAAAAATTTTTTTTTTTTTTTTTTTCCTTTTGTTTTTTTTTTTTTTTTTTTTTTTTTTTTTTTTTTTTTTCCCGTGGGGAGTAGATGGAATTAATGCCTTTCATGATTTACTTAGACTAGAAGTTACCATCTGATTTCTCCTCACTGGGACAGGAGAGCTGACAGTCAATAAATTGAAAAAAAACAGTAACTTTCGTTACTTCTTTTAAAAAGTAACTCAGATATCTTTTGTAAAGGTAAAAGTAGTGCGTTACTTAACTATTACATTGAAAAATATGTAATCATGATATATGTTAACTTTTGCATTACTTTAATGCATTAAATAACCCCGGCACGCCACCCCCACCCCGTCCCCCCAACACTGAACATATTTTGGCCAGAAGAAAAAAAAAAGCGTATGGAATAAAGACCAACTGACTTATTAATAAATTGCTCATTATGTAGTCTATAAACACTGAACAAAACTGGTATTATGGTATTCAAAAGCAATACACAATTCTGTTGATCTGAACAGGCTAATGCTCAGGTTAACTACTGATAATAACTATTTGATCCGATTAAGCAATGCAGTTATTTACTGCTCTTTAAGTGACACAGCCTTGACCTGCAGTGAAACAGCACTTAGAGTTCTTCAGACAGTGACCATACTGTTAGTCACTGCAGTACACACCAGTGGCACGAGAGAGGACGTTTCTGTCCTAACAAAAAGTAAACAAAACTTGGCCCATGACCTGACAGGCCTCTTCCAGACCATCCAATAGAAATCAAACTCGCTACAAAACACGAGTGCGAGATTAACCTTACATAATATTTATTTGTCTTGCGTTCACAGTGTGATGTAACATACTTGGACATTTAAACTCTCATTTAAACTTCATTATTTCTCTACATAAGGCTGTAATGTGGAAAACGCGTGCTTCTGCTTGGGCATCTGTGCTGAGAGAACTGCCATCTCAAAAGCCGTCTCAGAGGGCTACAGGGATTTCAAAGCCATTGCTATTGCAAGGTAAATTTCTACTGCATTCAACAGGCCCTCTAGTGGTTGAATAACATTTCTAACTAACTCCATATTTGGAAAGACTCTTAGTATAATACAGCATCAATAAGTGTCTTCTGCTCTTTTAGTGATATGTGTGAGCACTTCGTTTCCCCCTGTGGTGGCTGCAGACAATTCATGAGAGAGGCAAGTTTCATTTACCACAGTATTTAACATCAATGAAGCAAGCAGCATACTCAGGTTTCATTAAACATGTTATTTTGGTTTTCACCTAAACAGTTCGGTGCAAACTGGGACGTGTATTTGTCCAAACCTGACGGTTCCTACGTGGAGATGACTGTTGAGGAGCTGCTGCCTGCGTCTTTCGGTCCAGAGGATTTAAAAATGAAGAAAGTGAATATTCGGAACGAGTTTTAAATCGCCACTTTACACAATGGACTCTTTATACCTGATAGTTCTGCTGTGTTGACAGAAAAACAGTTCCTTTTCATGGGAACGAGACACTGCGTCCTCTAGGTTTCCCCATAGCGACCCCTAGAGGACGCAGTGTCTCGTTCCCTACTCAGGGAACCATGGTTACATAAGTAACCTGAGACGTTCCCTTTCATGGGAACTTCGAAATGCGTCCTCTAGGGGTCACTATGGGAAACCTCAGGATGCAGTGTCTCGTTCCCTACTCAGGGAACCATGGTTACATAAGTAACCTGAGACGTTCCCTTTCATGGGAACTTCGAACTGCGTCCTCTAGGGGTCGCTATGGGGAAACCTAGAGGACGCAGTGTCTCGCTCCCTACTCAGGGAACCATGGTTACATAAGTAACCCGAGACGTTTATGTGGATTAACAGTGTTTAATAATGTGTTACTGTAAGGGAATGTGGTATGAAAATGTGTAAATTGCTAAAAAAACATATTTTGAATAAATACAGTCAATACAATTACATAAGTGAACACATGTTGCTACAGTACAAACTTTATTATTATTTTTAAACAATGCACATGATCTATAAATCAACCACAAAAAGTGAAACATAAAAATAACATCATTTTCTTAAAAGAAAATGGCAACTGATGATCTAGAGACATTTTTTAAATTCTTTAACCTCAAGTGGTAGTGATAATTCAGATGCAGTAAGAACCTCTATTTTAATATTGAGTTAATGAATGAACGAATCCTAAGCAAGTCATCAAAGTGCAAAACATGAAACAAATGACATTAAAGAAATGATGGGCTTGAAGGAAAGGCAGCACATACACAAATGGCAGTAACATCTAACATCTTCTCAAGTTGTCAAAACGTGATTTTTCATGCAGCACGGTTTAATAAATTTGTAGTTGGGAGATTTTGCATAAGGAGAGTAGATTGACTAAACCTTTTCCGCGCACACACACTTTTTTCTTATTCCGATTATCCACATAGTGACTCTGACTGGAAAAAAAGGCAGAATGGCAATCTTAATACGAGCTGCTTCTGAAACCTGGGCCGTTTCTTGAATTCACAGGACCCTGGATGAAATTATAAGGATGGGCCGTAGCCGCCACATACCCAGCAGCGTAAAGACACATTTAGCCCTGTTTGAAGCTACAGAGTGGCTTTATCTGGGTATTGGCATCCATACAGTAATGAAACAACCATACTAACAAAAAGACAGTGCACGTTACAGATGGAAAGGAGTTTTGCCCCTAAAGCAGCCGACGAGCACATGGTGCTCTAAATAAAGAAACCCTCTACTCATCACCAGTGCGTTTTACAGAATAACTTAATATCTTAATAAGTAACCAAGTAATTTGGATCACAAAGATGTTGAGAATTCAACACCTTTCACGTCACTACAGCACACCTCCTGCAATGGGCCTGAGGTCAAACGCGAGTCTTATTTCTGCGGCGTTATGGTGTCCAGACCGGGCCAGGCCGGAATGTAGTGCCTTGGTAGAGTTCCCTCCATAAGCCTCTCCATCCACAGACCCAGTCGGTCTAGTTTGTGGTGGATCTCCAGAGTGGTGGCCTTCTGTCGGGAACTTGACCGGGACCTCGAGGCTTTGCTTGGACCGGCCGTCGCCGCATCCTCGTCGGACCACCTACTACATTCGGCTTCCTCCCCTGTGAAGACGGGTCTGAATAAGCAGAAATACTTCTTGTGGCCGTTGAGCGCCAGGACGTGGCCAGTGTAGTCTGATTTGTTGGAGGTGGAGTCCTCCTCTTCTTCCTCTTTGTCCAAGCGGTCTGACGGCCTGGCGTCGGGAGCCGACTCCATGAGGGAATCCATCCATTGGCTGTGCTTGTCCACATTTAAAAAGGAGTAGTGAAGAGTCTGAGACCTGCGGGAGGAAGTAAGGATAGTTTCCTTTGGATTTGTTTGTTGCAAGATATAAGCTGAAAGCAAAGGGTGTTCAATGCAGCTTCTGGAGATCTACTTTCTTTCAGTATTTATTTCCATGTAATGTAATGCTACTTGGAAATAGGAACAAATGGACATTCGACTTCATATATAATTGACGTTCCACTGTTTTTTCCCCCATGTGGAGGTGAGAGAATTCCTGATAGGTGAGTTGTCTGGAAAGCATCATGACTGGAAATCAGAATTCTGCAACTTCTAACTTGTAAATGACCTCTTGAATGCTACTCAAGTTCAGACATCTGACCCCTAAAGTGAGACGCGTCATTTAACATTCTTTTCAAATAATGTTCCATTGGTTGTTCCAAGTGGAAGTGGAAGAATTCTGGGTTGAGTTGGTCGGAATGCAGCATGACTAGAACCTTTTTATGTTGGAAGTGGGAAATTTCAATTGAAAAAAAAATGTAGATTTTGTCTGGAATGCATAAATACATAACTAGGGTTTATGGTTGAGGTCTGCAATCAATATTGTGAGATCGGTTTTGAACAGTTTTGAATTGCTGAGTGCAGGAGGGAAGATATCGATGTGTGCCAAAAAAAGAACTGACTAGCTGGATTCCTGCAAAATATAAGTATCTAAAAATAAAATATGAAGTTACTCAAATTTATTTGAGGTTTTTAAGGTACAGAATGTTGTTTGTCTATTCAGCAACAAATATAAACCGTTTACAGGTGATTGTGCATTCCAAGGACTTAGGGTTTACAAAAGTAACATACCTTTTAATTGTGCACATGTTGACCAATTAGAAGTTTGGAATAATGGGTCCCATGTGCTTTTCTGAAATCCAAATGATTTCAAATGAACCCATGCTGCATTTCCTGAAAGCACTGGAAGCCCAAGTAGATCGTAGAAACCATTGGTGCCAGTGTTCTCTAGGATCTACTGAGGTTCACAATGTTTTTGAGAAACGCAGCTGTCGCCAATCTGGAATATGTCTACATATTATCTTTGACTTTGGTTCAGTTGTCTAAAGCTTAATGGAAGATGCTGAATGCTGGCATTGTTTTGCATGTGTGCTAAGCATCAAGTGGCCTTCTAAGTTGGGAAGTTGAACGGATGACCGCCTAAACTCTGTAAGAAGGTTGATCTCCAGAAACAGGTTTTAGCATTTTCTCAAAGCTCACACAGGCCTCACCCCGAGAACGAATACACTTCTTTGGCAAACTTCCTGAGCAGTACTTGCTTAGAAGCATCAGTAAGGATCAGCACAACGTTGATGTGACCAGGCTTTAACCTGACTAGGTTACTCGTGTAGGTGATGTCCGTGAGCTCTGTCACCTCCACAAAATTCTTCTTAGGTGGACGACTGTAACAGGAAAACCAACTCTTAGCGATTCAGCTAATGAACATCTGAACATATCCGTGATCTCAAAATCTCTATTTGACTTGCTGTTATTATAGTTTATCATCAAGCAAGCAGTGCCTCACCTTGAAGTACTCTCTTGTTCTGGAGAGCTCTCTGCTGTCTTTGGTGACCCAGTGGCCTTTTGTTTGGCTGGTTTGTCTTCCCCAGCGTCACTGTTCGATCAGTCAATCAATCAAGAACTCTCCTTACAAAGACAGTTATATACCATATATACAATATCTATATCTACACAACACACACACACACACACACACACTCAGGTTTGTTTTTATGAAAAGTGGGGACATCCCATAGGCGTAATGTTTTTTATACTGTACAGACCGTATATTCTATTGTTCTACACCAACCCTACCCCTAAACCTAACCCTTACAGGAGACTTTGTGCTATTTCAAGTATTTTCAATACACTCCATTCTGTGTGTTTTATAAGCGTTTTGAAAAGTGGGGACTGAAATGTCCTGAAAAGTCACCTTCTCCTGTAATACCTATGTCATACCCTTGTCATTATACAAATGTATGTCCTCATTTGTCACAAAAACGCGCACACACACACACACACCTCTGTCCTACCTGAAGGCCTGAATGATTACAGTCCCAAACAGGATGAAAAGAGCTGAGAAGATAAGAGACAGTACGGGCATCATCTCACGCCTGGGGGGAAAGCAGAACATGACAAGTTTCTCATTTATAAAAAAAATGTAGAGCTGCTAATTGGTAAATTCAATAAAAAAAGAATGCTGAAAATAGTCATCAAATATTATCATTATCATTTAGTCTGTTATTATTTGTTGTCATTAGCATTTAAAAACATTTTTGCACACAATGTACAGCTTTTACACTGTTTTCAGTCTATCTTATAGTCTTTATAGTCTATTGCAGATATTTTAACATTATACTATAGAGCTGTTGAATGCTTGAATCTGATTGGCTGACGAACGTTCTAAGATGTGCAATTACTTTCAGGGAAACGCGGCTAAAGTAGTTCCAGGTAGGTCTTGATCGCATGTTCATATCACTTCGCCAAATGATTTCAGTCATTTCAAAGGTCTTAAAACAGCAAAATAACCAAAACCCACGACACTGACCAAGCAAATAAATATAGTAAACAATTGGATTAAAACAACAAATTATTTCCATGCTTTTTCCACAAAATTAAGTTTTATTATGTACGGAAAGCACATACTTTCTTTCTCCCACTCAAACACACAGACATCATTAGAGTAAAGACACACGTGCACAGAAATTTCATTCATACTGTATGTCCTGAAAATCAAGTGATGCTTATGTTGCTTTAATTTCTGATTGATCACAACGGACCACAGATGTCCTGTTTCCACTGACATAGATTCTTGAACCGTTCTGCGCGTTTCCACAGCATAAAAGTGGGTCCTGTGCCAGATCGGTTCAACACCCTGAACCGGTTTGTTTTAGACTGGCTACAGTCAGGTAAACAACACAAAGCAATGTTCTTTCTCAAATCTGTGGGAAAAGTGGCTGGTTTGCAACAGGATCCAGTTCGCCTGGTCGAGCACTGGGCAGGATTGTGCTCTGGCTCCAGAACGCAAACCATTGAAACTGCATGCAGACAGGACCAGGAATAATTTTGATTGCACTCACCAATTTGAGTAGAGAAGATCAAAGTAAAACTGAGCGAGGTAATCATATGCAGTGTTGATCCACTGAATCAGAAACATCTGCAATAAAAAATATATATATATATTATTACTGTTAATTATCTCTCTCACTGCCACTTCTAAAGTTTAGAAATGTATTAAAATCACAAAGTCTTAAAGAAAATCATAGCCCTTCATTTCCCTCCGCATGACTTACAGATGCAAACTCATTGTTGAGTTCAGGCAGCATGGCATCGTGGGTAAGGTAGGAGGGGTCTCTTTGCAGAAGCTCAAGCTGCTCAAGGAGGCGGTGCTTATCATTATCACTCCCATTCCATCCCCCCGTCACTGTCCGATACAACACCCTTCCTGTAGCGCTGCGTCTCTCCAGGAGAATCACCTGAAGTCATTTGCACACAAGGTATAAATTCATACGGCATCAAACAAGGTAACTAAATGTGTGTGTGTTAGCACATGAATGTCTCTGACCTGTGGAGGGGTTGTGTCTTCCTTTTTGAGCAGGGTGTCACAGAGAGGCTGCTGTTGTCTCTGATAAACATAAGCAAACCTGAGAACTTCTTTAGTGTTGGAGGAAGCGAAGTCAAAGAACGCCTCATTCACTGACACAAACTGCTCAACCTCACCGGTAACGAGAAGAACACAGTACCTGTCAATCAGAAAGACAGTGAGATGATGAAGTTTGCTCAGAGACGCAAGTCCACCAACATCTAATGCTACAGTTAGAGGTGAGATTTCGTACTTCCTGCGACGGTGGAACTGTTTAACCGGACAGAGCTCATCGAAGAGCTTCTGATTTACCAGCCGCGGCACCAGCAGAAAACGATTATTGGACACAAACTCGTCAATTATCTGTTTTTTCATTCCTTTTGCCTAGGGAAGAAAACAAAACAGGATTAGGGTTGTGACGGTGAGGAAATTTTTACAGCGGTTAATCAACGTGTGACAACACCGGTATCACCGGGGGGGGGTGGGGTTCGTTGGGGTTTTCCCTCTTTCCTTCGCTTTTTTTTTTAAATAGCTTGTAAATGCCCGTGCGCATTAGCCGCAATTCAGCGTCAATTGCTTGAATGGACAACAACAAAACGGTACAACGACAAACTCACGTTTATTAAACATAGAACTTTTGTTAACAAACCGAATAAAAATACACCATGCTATTGGGCTAATATAAAATAAATAACTTACTAAAAAAAAATTCAGCAAACACTGTGGAACCAAATAAATAAGAAATAAAGAACGTTATAAGCCAACTATAAGAAAGCTTAAAGGCACGCCATACACCTTGATGTAATAAAACAAAAATAAATTACAAAGTTTAAATAAAGTAAAAATCAGCAAACACTGTGGAACCAAATAAATAAGAAACGGATGTTAAAAAATAAAAACAACTTACAAAATCACCTTAGATAAACGGCAAACGCCAACGGGCTTTTCAAAATCCAAAATACGCCAAACAGCTATGCGCTTTTGCGTTTCGCTTCGAAACTAAATCTTTCGCCATCGTCTTGTCTGTCTCACCTCAACAATGCTGCATTGTTCAGTTTTTAAGTACTAAATGATTTTTATTTTTTAAGAACTAAATGATTTTTAAGAACTAAATGATTTGTATTACTATAAAAAAAAATCTAAAAGACGGTGGGGGGCATCTATCTACCGCAGCAAGCCTAAACAGGATCCGTCTAGCAAAAACAAAATAGCCGGTGTATAGTTTTTGAGAAAAACTGCAATTGGATGTTAGCTAATGGGGAGCTGGGCCTCACCTGTATAACATCAGCCGGTTTGTCCGTGTTCTCTTTGAAGAGGAGCATGGTGGGAGCGTATGTGTTGATGTTGAACCTCTGCACGACTTTGGAGGTCTCAGTCAGGCCCATGTCCACATAGCCAAACCTCACATAGTCTTTATAGGCAAACGCGGTAAGCTGCGAACAAGAGAATATAACAACTTCACAGATCTTAATGACTGTTTGAACAGTTAATATAATAAACACTCACCTTATACAAAAGAGGAATATTAGATGCTACATCAAACATTAGCACTCTTGGCTTATTCTCTTCATGCCAACTGTTTAAAAACTCAAGGTAGATGTTATCCGTCACCTAAAAGAAAAAAACACAGAAAAAGAATGGGGAAAGGGGAGCGAGAAAAGGGAACGGAAAGGGGAAAACGAAGAAGGTGCATACATGTAAAATGAAAGGAAAAGGGAAAATAGCAAGGGACAGGGAGAAGGAAAGAAGAGAAGAAGAAAAGGTAGAAGATAGAAGGAAAAGGGGAAGTGGAGAGGACAAGAGGAGAACGTAAAAAGGAACGAGAATGGAAAGGGAACAGGAAAAGAAATGGGAAAGACAGTTCAAATGAAACAGAAACGGGAAGGAAAGGAAACGGGAGAGAGAGTGAAAATGAAAGGGACAAAGGGAAGGGAGGAAAAGAATAGTGGAAAGTGAAAAGCAATGGAAAGGGATAAGGAAAAAAAAAGCAAATAAAACTTCAATTATTACCTCTTTTAGTTGCATTATTATGAATGTTTAATTGACAGTCATATTTGCAGCAACAAGAGCCAATGCTTGAATTAAGTTGAATCTTACAACCTGAATAATTAAGAATACACCTCAAATGGCTGGCACAGTATTTCCATCCTGGAGAACAACATTCAATCCTACCTTCTCAACCAGCTTCTGGGGCAGAAGGCTTTCCACAAACTGTCTCAAGTGTTCCCTGACCACAGCGTAGTGGAAGAAAGTGACTTTGCCATTGATTAAACCAAGTATGGAAGGTGTGCGGTGGGCACCAAGATGGTTAGCCAGCTGTCTCTCATATCCAATGTCCACCACTCCAATACCAACCCCTAAAAACCAAACCAATACGATATATTCGGAGTATTTGATATCATTTCATTAAAAATATTGCTATCTTCTATGGACTATAAGACTCTTTTACCCAATATTTGTTTGCTGTGACACCCAATTCTACTGGAACCAACTGTGAGGGTGAAAATCCTGAAGAACTTACCCAATGGCTCCAGCTCTTGCACAGTGTCCTTCCATACAGGCTCAATATGGATGCAGGTGAAGCACCACTCTGACGTGATCTTGATCAGGTAGGGCCTCTTGAAACTATCCGGCAGCACCTCACTGATGTACTGGTTGTAGTGAAAGAGGTGCTTGCTGTCTGTGAAATCACGACTCGTCCGAGGGAAGTGAAAGAAAGACTCATCGAAGTAGAAGCTGTCATGATAATGTCTGAAGCCCTGCGGTGCTCGGGCCAAGTTTTGATTCTCGTCCATTTGACCAAACCGGTCATAGTTTGCCCTTCTCTCCTCGTTGGACAGGATCTATGGAAAGTAAATCATATGCATGCTTATTACCAATTTTTTTGACAAAAGGGAACGCCACGAGTTGTGGCATTGGTTTATTGAATGTAAACCCTTAAACAAGTCTTTAAAATGAGCAGATATTTATTATCAGCATCTGTGAGAATGAGTAAACATACATTTACAAGAAAATACTACTGATTTGCCAAAAACACATGCAATAAAAAAAAAACAATAAGCTATACATTTTAGATAAGCATTGCATAAAAATCTATAGCAGTATAATACAATATATTTAAGTCACTATAATGGTATAATGCTATATATTTATTTACTAAATGTAATATATGTATAAATAAACATCCATCTATTTTATTATGCGAGTGCTTATAAATTATATATTTTTTTGCCATTTTACGAACACGGATACATACGCTAGCATTCAAAAGTTACGACTTTACAACGTTACAAACAAAAAAGAAATGCTGCTCTTTTGAACTTTCTATTCATCAAAAAACTAAGTCCTTAAACATATCACAGCTTCCACAAAAATATATTTCTAACACACGAGACATTCTTTTAGCATTGACAATAAGAAGAAATGTTTCTTGAGCAGCATCACCACATGAATATATTATTTAATATACTCAAAACAGAAAACAGCTTTTGTGAAAGGATAACTTTTTTCCTGTGTTTATAATCAAAATAGAACCAGCCCTGATCACCTGTTTCAAAATAATTTTAAATAATCATACAGATTCCAAGCTTTTGAATGGTAGTGTATGCGCACACACACACACACACATAATCTCTCTCTCTCTCTCTCTCTCTATATATGCATGTGTGTAAAACGGCAAAAAATAAAAACACATGTTTTTGTCTTAACTGCATACTATTTCCTGTATACAATGCAACCATCCTACCTCATAAGATTTTGTGATCTTGATAAACATGTCCTCTGCCCCTGGACTTTTGTTCTTGTCTGGATGCCTAAGGATAGAGCGTGAAAACACTTTTTGATTCAGACATCATCATCAGAGAGTTACACAATATGCATCAGAGGGAAGGAGGCTAACCAAACCTAACCTTATTCACAGCAATCCTATTCTTATTTAGAGAGTGCATGCCTATGGCCCCAATGACCTCTGTCGCTCTCGGTTTCATCACTCACCATTCTCTTGCGAGCCTCTTGTACACTTTCTTGATTTCGGCCTGGCTGGCATGTCTGGACACTCCGAGAACTTTGTAGGGATCAAACTCAGGCGCAGATGCCAGGGAATCTCCAAACAGAGCCAGGAGAAGAACCGCCCAAACACAGCAGGACACAAACACACTCCAGCCACCCATCTTGTGGTGTATATATATATGAACCGACGAGCTAGACAAATAGAGGAGACTGGGGCTAGTTGTCACACATTTTACACAAGAAAAAAATATATACGTCTTTCTAGACACAAATCTTAAATTCGGGCTACAAATAAAAGCTAATGAACATTTCAACCGTTATTGACCACTAAGAAAAAAAACATACTGTTCACTGAATCCAATAGTGGGGCATGTTGTCACACTAGAACATACTATTACACTGCCTATTATAGGCTTTTTACCTTAATTTAAATATTAAAACAACCATAAAGCATTAAATACGCCATTAGAGCAAACATGTAAACGGTAACAAGAATATCAAACCACTGTTTTGGTAGTCAGTCTACGAGTAAACAGTACTCGCACCTCTCTAGTCACCTGAATGCATCTCACCTGAAGCGTTTCTATGGGAACCAGCACACCGACGAGATCAATGCAAGTAAATCAGCATCAGTATCAGATCAGCCGCGCGGTGTGATCACATGATCAGTGCGGTTCCAGTGCATAAGATAACGACTATTCACAGCAGACAAAAACACTGTCAGCGTCTGATAACACAGACACACTGAGAAAACACTGACCGATCTAATGGTTTCAGCAGCAGTGAACAGATGCGCGAGCTGCACGCCCTACAGAGGATTGACGCTTCAGTGCAGTTTTAGCATTAATGCAAATACGACATTAACATTAAGAGTCCAGAATGATTGTAATACCTAGGCACGACTCTTGATGCAATAATATATATCCACAATTTAGCAGCAATCCATGTTCTCCCGATGGTAATGGGTGGACCTTTTCCCTGGCCTTACTTCCGGTAGTGAGGGATTGTGGATAAACACTTTCTATGATAAAAGTCCCACGGATTTGCTCCAAATTCGCTTTTAGTATAATTTATAATCTTAATCAGAGCATATTTCATAATGCAATTTTAGAGGTCAGTTTATTTGTTTTAGAGAGGGAGAGGACGAACTATATGATCTTTACGGTGGACGTACATAGATCTTTCTGAAAAACATGTATGAGCAGTTATTTTAAAAGATGTCTTTTTTACATGTTTAAGCAATAACATGATGAATAATTGTTTTGGTGTACATTACCATAGGCATACAATGTTGTTCCCTTTCGAGCATTCCCTTTACATTGTGAAGCATTGGCAATGGGAACTGCTCTCCTTCTCCGAAATCCTGTAACATTATAGGATAACGCCAGACAGTTCAACAAACTGGCCAATTGTCACTAATCTATGCAAATTAATGCAAATATTGAGAAGCCTGCTGGCAGTTTAAAATGTGGCGAGAGCGACAGTTGCCTGGGCCTTCCCCTTCTTCGGGACGAAGGTGACGACCTGGCCCCGGGCCGCCGTGGACTTCTTCTCCTTCACTGCTGATGAGGAAGAGGACTTCCTCATGTCCATCTCGGCTTCGGAAAGGACTGGGCAGAGTTGGAGCTGGATCGCCCCGACACCGAGGGCCCTGCTGACCTCCATGATGAGCTCATCAGGGCTCTTGCTAAGGTGGTTAAGGAACTTGAACTTAGCCAGAGGCGGACAAATTACTCAACTCCATTACTTGAGTGAAAGTACAGATACTGCTTGTCAAATATTACTCCATTACAATTAAAAGTTGTAAAGACAGATTTTTACTTGAGTAAAAGTACATAAGTACTTGCTTTTAAAAGTACTTAAGTACCAAAAGTAGATTTCCTTTTTTATGTCAATGCACTGTTTTATTGTTGTATGTAATACTTGCAATACTTCTGAAGCAACTTACAATACATTACACCTACTGAATAAACTGACTAGCTTGTAGTATCTTTGGAATAAAGAGCTTTTAGAATGTTAAAAACCGATGGGGGAAAAAATTAACACCCTACCCACCCCCACAAAAGCAGGATGGTAGTGATCTCACAGTTCTGACAGTGTGTGCACACATCTACAGTGGTGTGAAAAAGTGTTGGCCCCCTTCCTGATTTCTTATTTTTTTGCATGTTTGTCCACTTTAATGTTTCAGATCATCAAACAAATGTAATATTAGTCAAAGATAACAAGTAAACAACATGCAGTTTTTAAAATGAAGGTTTGTATTATTAAGGGAAAACAAAATCCAAAACTACATGGCCCTGTGTGAAGAAGTGTTTGCCCCCTGTTAAAACTCTGGTTTATCACACCTGAGTTAAATTTATCTAGCCACACCCAGGCCTGATTACTGCAACACCTGTTCGCAATCAAGAAATCTCAAACAGGACCTGCCTGACAATGTGAAGTAGACCAAAATATCCTCAAAAACTAGACATCATGCCGAGATCCAAAGAAAATCAGAAACAAATGAAAAAGAAAGTAACTGAGATCTATCAGTCTGGAAAAGGTTAAAAAGCCATTTCTAAAGCTTTGGGACTCCAGCGAACCACCGTGAGAGCCATTATTCACAAATGGCAAAAACATGGAACAGTGGAGAACCTTCACAGGAGTGGCCGGCCGACCAAAATTACCCCAAGAGCACAGCGACGACTCATCCAAGAGGTCACAAAAGACCCACAACAACATCCAAAGACCTGCAGGACTCACTTGCCTCAGTTAAGGTCAGTGTTCATGACTCCACCATAAGAAAGAGACTGGGCAAAAATGGACGAGACAAAAGATGTACTTTTTGGAAGGTGTGTGTCCCATTACGTCTGACGTAAAAGTAACACTGCATTTCAGAAAAAGAACATCATACCAACAGTAAAAAATAGGGGTGGTGGTAGTGTGATGGTCTGGGGCTGTTCTGCTTCAGGACCTGGAAGACTTGCTGTGATAAATGGAAACATAAATTCTGCTGTTTACCAAAAAATCCTGAAGGAGAATGTCCGGCCATCTGTTCGTGACCTCAAGCTGAAGCGAACTTGGGTTCTGCAGCAGGACAATGATCCAAAACACACCAGCAAGTCCACCTCTGAATGGCTGAAGAAAAACAAAATTAAGACTTTGGAGTGGCCTAGTCAAAGTCCTGACCTGAATCCTATTGAGATGCTGTGGCACGACCTCAAAAAGGCGGTTCATGCTCGAAAACCACTCCAATGTGGCTGAATTACAACAATACTGCATAGATGAGTGGACCAAAATTCATCCACAGCACTGTAACAGACTCATTGCAAGTTATTGCAAACGCTTGATTGCAGTTGTTGCTGCTAAGGGTGCCCAACCAGTTATTAGGTTTAGGGAGCAAACACTTTTTCACACAGGGCCATGTAGTTTTGGATTTTGTTTTCCCTTAATAATAAAAACCTTCATTTAAAAACTGCATGTTGTGTTCACTTGTGTTATCTTTTACTAATATTTAAATTTGGTTGATGATCTGAAACATTAAAGTGTGCAAACATGCAAAAAAAAGAAATCAGGAAGGGGGCCAACATTTTTCACACCACTGTAAGTGTTGCAATTCATTCACATTTGAACAGACTGGACAGTGAATCCTGTAAATACAGACTGATAAGAAAGAAAGAAAAATCAAACCTGCTTTAAAACCCAGCAACACAACTGTAGCTGTATAACTTTACAACAGCAACACTGCTTTAACAAAAAAGCAAAACAGCAAGACTTATTTGACATCAAAACAAAAATTTTAAAAAATGCTGTCTAATCGCTTTCACAGTACTTTGATGTCACACACAGAACGGTCTGTGCAGTGCTGCTTCAAGTCCAACACCTATTGTGTTTTATTAGGAGATGCACAACAGTTCTTCTGTGGTCACGTACACAATTTAGCAAAATCAGACAATATTGTGTCTAATATATACCACAATATTAACTTCTTATTATTGAATTGTTGTAAATAAATATCACATTTGGAACTGGTCAGTGTTCAAAAAATGCTGGGAAATCACTTCATGTAGCCCTACAAGAGGGATTACTGATAAACTGTCTGAAAAAAAGACACGTTTTTAGAGAAGAAAAAAATCACCCACTGACTTTCAAAGCTGCTAACGACTTTCTACTTCGAGGACCTTGATAGAAATGTAGTGGAGTGAAAGTACAATATTTGTCTTTCAAATGTAGTGAAGGTAAAGTAATAATAATGCTCAAGTAAAGTACAGATACTCAAAAAGTGTACTTAAGTACAATACTCAAGTAAATGTACTTAGTTACTGTCCGCCTCTGAACTTAGCTGGGATGCTCCGGAAGAACCAGCCAGGAGTAAACTCGACTCCTGGTACTTCTAGTCGGGCCGGCAGGCTGCTTCGAGGAGATCTTCAGGCTGCTTCTTCCCAGATGTCCATGAGCACGTGGTGAAGTCGTAGTTCGCACCCCAATTGGTGCGAGTCCACGCTCCCACGCATTCTCTCTTTTCACACGTGGACAGGGCGGAAGCCCATGAATACGTGCACATGCCCCCCGTCGAGGAGACAGTCACTGCGCACTTATGCCATTCTTCGGCCACGCTGGGCACAGACCTCAGACTGCTGTCCAAGCCCTGCACGCTGACTGCCCACCTTGCTGACAAGGCTTACACTTCCGCCGGTGAGTCGGCATCCGCGCTACATGCTATGGCGATGCTGCATGTTTTCCAAGCCAAGATCCTGCAATCCATGGACAGAGGTGGCGTCATCGCTGAAGCGATGAAAGACCTGCATGCGGTGATGGTCTTAGTACTGATGGCAACTCGGCCCAGGCCATTGTTCGATCCATGGGCTTTATGGTGGTCTTTCACAGGCACCAATGGTTAACCATAGCTAACCTGAAGGACTCTGACAGCAAGACGCTCCTCAATGTGCCAATTACTCCCTCCGGCCTCTTTGGTGACGCTGTGGAGTCAGTGGTCAGGCATTTCTCTGAGGCTCAAAAGTGCGGCGATGAATCATCTAATGGCCTGACACGCATTCCAGCAGCCATCAAGATCGCGCTCCTCGTCAGCACCCCATCCTGTGCAGAGAGCGACTAAACAGCCTGCTGTGTCCTCCTCGGCAGCCCGTCCTGAGCCGGTGTTTGCCGCAGACAGTGGCCACTATGTTAGTTCCTAGATGCATGGAGAGCTATTCCAGGCATTTCGCGCTGGGTGCTGGACATAATAGAGCAGGGGTATTCTGTCCAGTTCAGACGCAGACCACCCCATTTAAATCAGACCACCCACTTTCCAGAATGACTTCCTTATCGACGCAGGTTACACATGCTTTGCTGGTATGTATGATCCCTCAAAGCTGTAAAGTGGGTCTCAAACTCTAGTGATGAGTTGAGGGCCGTTCACACAGGACTTTAAGTGAATCAAGCTCTCATGAAGCATCATGGAATTGGGATCCACTGTTGTGAATCAAATGGCATCAAATCAAATTATTGCATGATAATGGATATCACGTTAAAACCAGCAGCAGTGTGGTCACTCGGAATCCTCTTGTTTGCATTGCTGTGTGGAGATTTACCAAAGATACAAGACCTGAAAAAGATCTACAGTTACACCTGGGCAAAAGATGGCTTGTCAGAAGGTGAGATCTTCATTTCAGCAAAAGACAATGGTATATCTGAATAATACAAAATATAATTTAAATGTAAATTTGAGGTATTAATCAGACGTCTCTCTCTTCTTTCTGCACAGAATGCTGTGATTTTATTCGCTGTTGTCTGAAGATTGACTCAAAACAGCGGATTGAACTGGAGAACCTCTGTCTCCACAACTGGTTTAAGGTATAATTTACATTTTGAATAATTTAGCTTTGTTACTCTGCCTTTTAATACATGCTGCAAGTGTTATAGTCAGACAAATAGACAAACTTCAGCGCTGCATATTTATACCTTCAGATTTATATTTTAACTTATGTTCTAACATTTCAAATTTTCCACTTTAAATATGTTGCTTCTCTTGTTTTTATATATTGCTTGTGCAGTGTATTTAAACCTTATTTCTGTTTTTTTGTTTCAGATTGCAGACAAGAAGAAATGAGGGATAACATGATCTTCAGCTTTCACAAAGAATAATGTATACTTGTAGAAATAGAATATATAAAGGAATTCCAGAATTTCTTTATATATTCTATTTCTACATGTTAATTTTTCAGTTTAACTTTTTATACTGATTATATAATTTCTTATTTATTTATTTATTATGATTGATTGAACCAGAAACATTTAACTAGTACTATGTGTAATTGTGTTTTAGGGTGGAAGTGGATACTATCAGTGGCTGTCAGGGCAGAGAAATGGATGCATCATTGTGTGTTGTGTGAGAGCCAGCAGTGAAATGGGTTACATCGGGTAAGTGTAGCCTATATATCATTGTGACTAACTGAAATATGTTTGGTTCATAGATTCTTCTTCAGTCCTTCTTACTTTTTAAGGTTTGTTGGAAATAGGCAGAGATTGAATATAACAATTACCAGAGCCAGATTTAGTCTCTTTATACTGGGACAGCTACACATCCTCAGGGTAACATACATATTTATACATTTGCTTGTCTCGGCCCACCACAAGAGGCACTGTTGTGTGCTTTTAAGAGCTTTCAATGATGTTTTAATGCATTTCTTCTGGAACAAAGTCATTGGGGAGCGCTGATAGAGGATGCTGGGAGATGTCAAACTATAATCAAATCAAACCAATGCAAAATAAATAAAATACAATGCCCCACTATATATATGTTTTTTAATTTTTAGCCTTCCTGACTTTTTTAAAAAGCATAATGTTACAAATTTCTAATTTAGCACAATTGTTAGGAGATACGATCCAGTATAGTAGCTCTGTGTGGCCCATAATGAACAATATCAAGCGTAGCATTAGATCTGGCAGGCCACGTTAGTCAAGCTCACATCAGCTGACTCTCAGCTGATCCCCATCTACCTATGGGAATACGACACCTATCTAAGAATTCATATATAAGGTCCCTCAGTATTATCAGCAGTTTTCGCATTGCTCAATGGCTAATTATCCTACTCCATCCCCAGCTCCTCCTCTGTCAGTCGGGATTCAGCCTTCTGATTCTCCTTTGAATCAGACTAATTCTAAAATGTGTACATAAAATTATTGAACTTTAACCATATCTGCATTTATTTTGGTTCTGTTCTGTTTACCCTGGGGGGGTTATTGCTGCTGTCCTTGCTCTCATCCATGCTAGCCTGCATGGATGTGCAGGGAGTTCTTGCCCAGAACAGAACCATACCGCCAATCCAAACTGTATGCTAATTGTCAATCATCTTTGACAATAGTGGTTTTGACAGAAATACTTATATTTTGTGTGTACAAAGTCCAAACATCACAAAAATGAGGAAGGATAGATAAAGGTGTAATATTAATGTTGTCCACCAGCCAGGATAGGAAATCATTCTAGGTCTCAAACTAAAGTAAAAAAATGGTTCAATAGATATATTAATAGACTTGTAGTAAAAAACAAAATGCATTAAGGAATTCATTATTGTTTTAGTTTCATAAAGTTTAATCAGTTTACAAAGAAATTGGTGGTCTCCAAAATACTTTTATATACCCTAATGATATATTGCTGTCCAATTAAAACGAAGATTTGAATGAATGTTATTTCTTTTAATATAATACAAATAATACTTCCCCACAGAGACACTTAATAACTCACTGCTGGCAGCTATATTTACTTCCAAAAATTAGCTGTCACACCACAGAATTATGTAAAATGAGGAGCAACTAAAGAGTCATGTTTAAATGACTCTACTCATGGGCTGTGTGCTGTTCTGACTGTATCTAATGAGAAGCTGTGCTCACTGTAAGCACAGGAAGCCACTGACTTTACAGGCTTGTAAAGCAGATGTAGTTAAGAGAATGATTCGCTTCATTGACTACACACAGTTCAAGCACTCACTTACATGAACACCTGCTACTTAATTTGGCCAATAAAATGTTTACTGGATGAGATCTGACATTTGTGAAAGGAGTGTGTCTTATAAACCATTCAGACTTAGTTTCCTTTAGATCGTTTGCCACAGTTTAGTCATCATTTTAGTTTGAGTTAGTGGTTAGATTGGTGTTTTTTTATGTTAGTTTTGTGTGTGTGATTTGTCAGGAGTCTTTGTAAGGTATCATGTTTATTTTAGGTAAAGTTTTTATTTTATGTTACCATTAAAGGATTTAGTTAGCTTTGAGTTTTGAGGACTAGCAGCAGCAATATAAAGCATTTCACAAGTTTTCCTTTCACTATTGATAATAGTTCTTAGTGTTTTATTTTTAATTAAGAATAGAACCTTAATATCATCCATAACATGAAAATTATTATCAGTATCAGACAGACTTTTTATATCGGTGCATCTTAACTCTGTATTTTTATGATATTAATACTTCCAAATTCTTTAAAGAAATTACAATATCCAGTACAGAGTCATTTAATGTGCAATCCATTTCACATTGTGTTTACATGTCAATCTTTTATTTGGTAATTTAAAACATTTTCAGTTTCACATATATTTATTTAATTGTATATCTGCGATCTCATGTTTTTAAGTTTCAAGCAGTGTTGTCATGATACTGGTAATTCTAACTTAGATACCTTGAAAAATATTGATAGACAATACCATTTTTAAAAAATTTAATTTGAACAGTATCTCCTCATCAAACTTCATGTCTGATGATTGCTCTGAGGGGCATTATATAATAATAACAATAATATTTCTAAGACTAAGAAATATATCACTATTGTAATAAAACAAGTAGTATTTCATAATCACTGTATTATTTATTTTACTTTACAATGTGCAGTAAAATTACAATACTTGTGTAATACAATACTTCACTTGCAAGAGCCTCAAGCTTTTATTCTGGAGGAAAGGTTTTGAGACAACAGGTTTACAGATGCTTCTCATTACAAATCTAGTGCAATGCTGTAATCATCTCTCCACAAAATGTTGAAAATTATGCAAATGTGAAAATAAAGCATAAGTGGCGCACATTGAAAACTCACAGCACATTCAGAGATTGAGCTTGCTGCATTTACTGTGAACCAAGCTGCTCTGAGTGTACACTACTGATGTATTTCTACTGCGCAAAATGAGTATAGAGACCTTTTCAATATTTCAGTATTGAAAAATCTATATTTTGACAACATTTTGACAACCCCTGTTGACATAGAATAACGCAGTATTAAGGTAACATCGACCTTTCATGTTCAAACTGGCCAACTGTACAGTGTCTTAAATTCACCTGGTAACTACAAGCTCTAGTCCCGTCACAAACATTATGGCATCTGGTTGGTTTGGATCCTTTCCTGGAAACGGTTCACTCACTTCAAACTCCAATCCATGGTAGAACTGACCTAAAGAGACGTGAACACAGTTCAGAGCACAGCCATCACTGACTCTGTTGCTTGATAATGCACTATAAATGCAATATTTCAGTCTCATTAAGAGGCGACAGCATTTGTGACTTAATGTTGATAACCACAAAAATGTTTCCACTTGTTCATCCTTTGGGTTACAATGAGACACTTTGACCAATTTGTCAACGTTAAAGTACTCACTGTTTCAGTAGCCACTTGATGTAGAAAATGTTCAAATGATTTTAGCGTGAAAAAAAATCACTTACTAATCTTTTCTGTGTAAAGTTCTATCCAATTTTATAGATTTGTTGCCATGATTACCAAACCCTATACCACCATAACTCCTAAAACAACTGTAAAACTGCTGATTAAAAAAACATACTCAAATAATAAAGTTTTAACAGAAGAAACAATGAAAGTGGTTTTATAAAATGATAAGCTTCACATTTTTGATTTTTAAATCCTCCACAAACTGGCCCCATTCACTTCTATTGTTAATGCCTCACTGTAACCTTGCTTTTTGTTTTCAAAGTAGAGGAGGGACTGAAAGAGTTTCAAAATCATTTTTGTGGTTAACGTTATACCACAAGAGCTTAACTTGCACTGAACCTAGAATATTCCTTAAACCCTGGGTCTCTTCAGTCAGAACTGACCGAAAAGTTTTTAATTTTTTTTTACTTCATCAGAATGGGATGACACTTGGTGACTTTTGCTGCATTAGCTATGTGAACACGCAAAAAAATCATGGACATGATTCAGATAAGAAAAATAAAAAAAGTAACACTTGGTACCTTCGCGGTCAAAAGGTCGTGGAGAAACAATAGTCATAAAAACTGTCAAACTATGCATAGGATCATAAAATCCCCCCCAAAATAATCAAAAAATATTATTGAACAAAAATATATTACTGATTTTCCTGAAAAAAAAAAAAAACATTTCAAGGCTTCTGTCACTTTTGACCGCGAAGGTACCAAGTGTAACCCAAAAATGAAGAGGCCCAGAGGGATAACATGACATATAGTGTGTTGACCTCTCATGAGCAATCCCAAAGCACCCGAAACAGGTGTGCATCTTGTTTCCTGGGATGACTTTCTTATCTCCAATGGTTTGGCCATTGACCACAATACCTGTGGGGCACCAAGAAACCAAATAAAAACCCTGGAACTGTTGACATTGTGGATATGTGTGATTTAAAATATAAGTCATTATAAGCCATTTATAAGTTGGTTTCCCTGAAGCGTTTAGGCCCAACATTCCACAATTCATAACTTCTTGTTTCAATAGAAATGGGGGGGGGAGGAAAGCATTTCACATGTACAGGACGAGTGGGGCACAAACGGGGGGTTAATTGTAACACTACGCAATTTAAACATTTCCACACGCTAGCATAACAATATTTACAAAATTCAGTTTTATTTCCTTGCCAAATCATCTCTATATAGAGAAAAATGTGCCAAAAGTTCAAAAAATCTTTTGAAGATATCGCTGAACATTTAATTAACCTTTGCAAAAGTACATTTCTGACTGAAGTAAATTTGTCATCTCAGTTTTTAGTGTTTATTTAAAATGAGACATTTTTTCTCCCCGTCCCCTATTTATTATTCGCTCTCCCCTACACACACGGAAGGAGCATGAATGCATTTTCTGCGCTGAACCTCGTGATGAGTTTAACAACACTCACAGCGGATTACAGTTCACCGGAGTGAGCATGTTTCGAGTTTTTATAGATATGTTTCATATTTTAACACCTTTACTTTATAAAGGTGTTACTTCATATTTTAACAACTTTAACACAGATTAATCTTAAAGTAGGCTAATGTCAATTGTTTTTTTATCTAAAATATTTTGGTGGGTCGTGAAATAGGTTATACTTGTCTAGGTGGGTCGTAGAATGGAAAAGTTTGGGAACCCCTGTGTTAAATTATGCTAGCAGCATGTTAAATCATGATATCAACGTGCTAAATCATGATAGCAACATGTTAATTCATGATATCAACGTGCTAAATCATGCTAGCAACATGTCAATTCATGCTAGCGATGTGTTAAATCATGCTAGCAACATGCCTTAATCACGTTAAAACATGTTTGCAATGTGTTAAATCATGGTAGCAACGTGATAAATCATGCTAAAACATGCTAAAACGTTAAACATGTTAGCAAAGAGCAAAATCATGCTAGTAACATGCTAACATCATGTAAATCATGCTAGCAACATGCTAAAATGTGTTAGCAACATCTTAAAACATTCTAGCAATGTGCTAATCATGCTAATCTTTGAACTTCAAACTTTTCAAAGTTATTTCAAACTTTTAAACAAGGCTTTGTCAAGCCAACATCAAAGTTTGTTTACAAACTTTACTCATCTAGTTAAGTCTATCATCCTGTTAGATTTAATGAATCTGCAATGTCAGGAGGGGCAACCTTTATTTTCATGCCAACCTGTGTTCTTGTGAAGCTATACCTTGCTGAATACCACTGGACTGCTCTCACTGTTCTCACCTGTAAGTGGGTCTCTAACAAGGTTGAAGATGGTACAAGGTTTGTCATCAATGTTGAAGCACAGAGCATTGTTATCTGGCAGCTCAATGATGAAGTGTGGATCTCCATCAACTGTTACATTGGCAAATTGTAAGAACAGCACTGCTGATGTGACTTATAAAGCGTTACCTACATTTCACATTGCCAGTGCATAGATTTTTACATTTACCATAATATGTGGGTGCATAGTTCCTGGTGGGGTAGCTGGCTGCTACGGCTGTGTAACCTGCAAATAAGACAAATATGAAAGAAGTATATGAAACTCTCATTCACATTACGTTGCTAAGTCGTGACGTATCTAATCTAATCTCTGCTCTGCTTCAAGTAGGAATACAACCTCAACAGCCGTTCATGAGCACTAATCATTATAGAGCACTTTAAGCTAAGCTTTTAAAAAATGACCATGTCCTCTACAGTCTCCCTGGGTCATGGCGTCAAGGACATTAGTATTTTAACGATGTATAAAAAGTTAATCACTGTCACTGTCAACTACCATTTTGTTATGAAGATAAAGATTGGGATCATGTGTTTTGGTAGTAGTACAGCACAGAGTGTTCACGTATTTGCACAATTTATTGTTTGCTTTTGGATCTTAGGAGTGGAAACTTGGACTCGTGACGTCACACTTTAACAACCAGATTAATATGTGCTAGTGTAACGGCTTACCATATTTTTGAAACATTCCTCGTTCCTCTGTGAATCAATGTTGAGAAAAGAGTGAGTGTCATATAACCAGTTAAACAGTTACAAATTCATGGAGAACACTATTGTTCTAACAAGTTTTTTTTTTTTTTTTTAATGCGCCATATCCATGAGTTCTTGTAAACTTCTGCTTGCTATTTGACAGTTTAGTCATACCTTCAGCCAGCTTGTCAGCAATAAACATGCCTTTTTTGGTCTCATCTTCAGGTTTTAGTGAAGACCATGGAGGTAAGCGGTGTAACAAAATTGTACTTTAACGAAAGGCACAGAGCTTCATCAGTGGCATTTCCTTTCTCCTCTGGTGTACCCTTGTCTCTGTCGGAAAATATTTTTGTATTGTAATTGGATTTGATTCAAATCTTCTGCTTAAAATATTACGAATTAATTCAGACCCAATTCAAATCTATAAAGTTAATTACATTCATACAAATTACATTCATGCTAGCCATTTTTACATTGAATTAAACTATGTAGAGGTCTATTTATCCTTGAGAGTTTTAGGTTAGTGTGCTAAAGATTGCGCTTTTTCAAACAGACTTATCCAAGAGCAGGATTTTCTTATCCACGTCTGAGAGTAGAGGACTTGACACTTCTTCATAAAATCCCTTGGTAACAAATTATTAGCAAACCATTAACAGTATTTTGCTTTGCTAATAAGGTCAACATCTTATCAACATTTACAGTATTATCACAATTGCACTAGATTGAAACTAGGGTTGGGTATCGATGCACATTTCTCAATTCCATTCCAATTTTGATTTGATTTAAATCCAAACATTTAATTTAATTTCATCATTTCATTTGGAAGCTTGTTTATACCATGGGTAAAAAAAAAAAAACATAATTGCTTTTTATCTCACAATTTGGACTTTTTTTCTCGCAATTGTGAGGAAAAAAGTTGTGAGACGTAAACTCACAGTTGGAAGTCTATAACTTTTTTTCTCCAAATTGTGAGGGGAAAAAAGTCACAGTTGCGTTTGTTATTTTTTATTTTTATCCCACGGCTGAAACAGGCTTCTATATATTTGTCCATTTTGTTTTTTGTAATTCTCTGTCAGCTATTTTGTAAATTATTCAGGAGCCCTCTTACTTGGTATATTATAACATAATTAAACATGAATTTACTTTATTAATTGACATTAATTTAAAATACACTAATTAGTAAAAAAAAAACTAAATTAACAACAGGGTCCAAACTGTACAGTTCAAAGGCTATTTATTTAACAGATACATTACCAAAACATAAAGTTATGTCAGTACAAAACTGCGATATGTACATTTTAATATATAATAATAATAAAATACAATGGGTTATATGTGACCCTGGAGCACAAAAGCAGTCGTAAGTCGCTGGGGTATATTTGTAGCAATAGCCAAAAAAACTTGTATTGGGTCAAAATGAAATCATTAGTATATTAAATAAAGATCATGTTACATGAAAATATTTAGTAAATGTCCTACTGTAAATATATTAAAACTTAATATTTGATTAGTAATATGCATGGCTAAGAACTTAATTTAGACAACTTTAAAGACGATTTTCTTAATATTTAGATTTTATTGCACCCTCAGTTTCTAGATTTTCAAATAGTTGTATCTCTGCAAATATTGTCCAATCCTAACAAACCATACATCAAAGGAAAAAGCTTATTTATTTGTATATATTATCATCTAATATTTGGAAGATGTATAAATCTCAATTTCGAAAAATTGACCCTTATGACTGGTTTTGTGGTCCAGGGTCACATATATTAAAATATTTTGTAACAAAGTATTGATAACATTAAATATCTTCAAATTTGGAAAAACTGGCGTTGAGATTGCATGAAGATGTAGCAATAATTGGGGAAAAATTACTTTTTTACATTACAAGGAATCAATATTTTTGCTACCTTAAGCTGAAGTGGAGTCCTCATAAATCCATTGTTCTGCTTGCTCAAAAATCCATAGTTTGCATCGTTACCGAAGGCCAAACTAAACAGAGTGATATTCCCATCAATGGCGTCACGAATACTCTCTTGGAACTCAGGAAGATTTCTCGGATCTAAAAATGAATACGATTTATTATTCCACCACAGAAACAACAAAAAGTACAACGGCCATAAATAACTGATTGATTAATCTAGTCTGCTCTTGAGCTAAACCTTTCAGGGTTCTCGCTGGTGTTCTTTAATAATAGAATGGAAGTGAAACTAGGGCTGTTTCCTGTATGTTTCTTTAGGGGTACTCCTAGGCAATGTTGTTCCTCAAATCATGAAACAGTAAGGATGTCGGTATGCATATACATACACTTGTTTGGTTCCCCATCAGTCAGCAAAATGATCATCAGTACCATGTTCTTTGGGGCTGTACCGTTACGCTGCTCTTCATACAGCATCTTCACACTATGTATGACAGTGTAGCGGTGTGTTTTCTGCGTTGTGTCGAAACGAAAGACAGACTGCGAAAATTCTTTCCACCAGGTCCTCATTTATTCTGGATAACACAAACGAATATATATGAGGACTCGTGCAGCATATAAACCAGCGTGCGGCAGCAATGCACGACGCTGAGAAAGAGAAAATTACAGATATTAAAAAGAAACTTAAGTAAAGAAAAATAATCAATGAAACATCTGAGTGTGCATCACATAGGGTCTTTAGATCACAATCACACAGATATATCATGTGAATTCATCTGTTACATGAAATACGGCCCTAATTGAATCACTGCAAAAACTTGCGTGACCTACCGCTGTGACGTCTCATGCAGACTGGGAAGCAGCAAAGTGCACCAACCCCCCAAGTCAGCATGGCGGCAGGAAACCCCAAATATGGTCATGGCAAGTGGAATCACAAAATCACTTCCTAAATACACACCTGCTACATTCCCCCCTGCTGACTTCCACTTGCACATGACAAAATAAAAGAGCACAATATAAAACATCAAAATGCTACAAAGTCACCAAAGAAAAAAAACACAGGTACATGTAACCAAATTTGAAAGCACAATAAAGAGAAGTAAAAGGGAAAAAAAAATCTGTACCATAGTACCAAAAGATAATACTGTATGTTACATGAAACACTAAATACTCCAGTCGTAAGACTATTCTTTTCAGAATTAGAAATGTAAGACGGTTGCAAAGCCTTTAAACACTCACAGGAATAACATGCCTGTTACACATTACATACATTTAGTGGTAATTTTTGCACAGTATTTCATAAGATCTTATCCACTGTTGGATCACCCACAAATACTCTTCCTCCTCACAAGGTACTATAATGACAGGTATTCAAAATGCATCTCAGAATTCAATCACAAAATGTAATCGTTTTGATACACAGAATCACAACTATATGAATGAATAACACTACAACCCAGACAAAACCTTCTGATGCATATTCTGAATCAGTCTAATGACTGGTTTAACCACCCTCCCACATCTGGTTCTGACTGTCAGTGACCCACCCTGACCGGAAGGTGCTTTGGAACATTGCTGTAAATGGTCAGTGGCTAAAGTATCAGTATTTATACCTTCATCAGCCTGAACAATGTTCTTGTCATCATCAGGTTCATATGTCAAAGACCTGCAGTCTGTCTCAATTGTCTGTCTACTATTGTCGGTATCATGTTGTACCGTCAGGGAAGTAGGCTGGTCATCTATACTGAACTGGACAGAATGAGAATTAGAGGGGCCAACATCTTGGGAAACTGGGAGCTCAGACACCCACGACACAGTTCTCTCGTCCAGTTCATCGACAGGTAACCTCAGCTCTACGTTTTCATTCACCGATAGACTTGATCTGCTTGAGGTTACATTCTCACAAGTATCATCATCAGACACTTCGTTTCTCAGAGGCAGGAAGTTCACTGGCATTATGAGATTTCTATGAACAACTTTCTCAGTACCAGTCACACAATTTTTGATACGAAATGTATGAACCTCTTTGTTAATTCCCATCACAATGTAGATATGACTCCCCCATCTATCAGCAGTTTTCCTCTTGCCACGCTCGCCCTTATTGGCCAGGAGTACTCTGTCGCCAATGTCCACTGGAGCACCTTTGAGCTTCTTATTATAGAGGTTTGCTTGCCTCTGCTGTTGTTTTGAAGCAGAGCATTGGGCCAGTTTCATAGCCTGTGAAAGCTCATCTCTGAAAGACTGCACATATTGGTCATAGTCAACCACCTGGTCATCAAGTAGTACAGAGTCAAACATCATGTCAACAGGCAACCTGGGAGTTCTACCGAACATCAACTGAAATGGAGGATAACTGGTTGTCTCATGAATTGTTGCATTATAACAGAAGGTGAGAGACTTCAACATTTGAGGCCATCTGTGCTTAGCTTTAGGTGGTAAGGCACAAATCATGTTGCCTAACGTGCGGTTAAATCTCTCGACAGCCCCGTTACCCATCGGGTGGTAAGGAGTCGTATGGGATTTTTGAACACCGGCAAGCTGAAGCATTTCAGAAATCAGGCTGCTTTCAAAATTGGCTCCCTGGTCAGAATGTACTCGCTCAGGAAAGCCGTAGATGCAGAAAAAGTTGTCCCATAGCTGTTTTGCTACCGCCTTTGCTGATTGGTTAGGACAGAGGTAAGCCTGAGACAGCTTGGTAAAATGGTCTGTCACGACCAAGACATCCAGAGACTTATTAGATGAGTCTTCGGCAGACCAAAAATCTACACAAACCAGCTCAAGAGGCCTTGATGTCCTAATACTCTCAAGCGGAGCTCTTGCCTCAGGCTCTGGTGACTTACTGACAACACATCTTCTGCAGCATCGCACATACTGTTTCACATCTTTTTCCATTCCTTGCCAGTAGAACCGACGTCTGGTGAGGTAGAGTGTCCTGTGTTGACCCTGGTGTCCAGCTTCATCATGTACTCCCTTAAGCACTTTATCTCGAAGGGCAGCAGGCACAATAAACTGAAAAGTCTTATTCTTTGTGACGACATCCTTGGACACACGATATAATAAGCCCATTCTGACTGATAGTTTGTTCCAGTGTCTCAGAAACTGAAGCACGCTAGGTGATTCCTTGCTCCACTCCCTCCTAGATGGCCTACGCTTGCGCTCCACAAAATGAAACACTCTGCTCAGAACAGGATCAGCATGTTGTAATTCTGTCAGCTCCTGCCTTGACAATACTGGATGATCCAATAGCTGAGATGGAATTATCGACCCAATCAACTGTGGCAGCAGGTAAGCATATGGTCGAACAACATTTTCCTGTTGCCTACTGCTGCTCAAAATGGCAGAAACGTCCTCCTGAGAGACAAAAGATTTCTCAGTGAAAACATGATTCACTTCAATATCTGAACAGGGCTTTTCTTGTGCTTGTTTCTCGAAAGGGTGACATGACCAGCGGAACACATCTTGGACATTCTCTGGATTCACTTCTTGAGACTCCTCCAAAAGAGCACCATAGGGCACTCTGGTAAGTCGGTGAAACACACTGGGTCGCACAAACGGTTCACGGCTAAGGGCATCTGCTACTACATTCTTAGGCCCAGGGATGTATTTGATGTCGAAATTATATGGAGCAAGCTTCGCGACCCATCTCTGTTCGCACGCATCCAACTTGGGCTTCGTAAGAATGTAGGTCAGTGGGTTGTTGTCTGTCCACACAGAGAACTGCTGACCCCTGAGCCAGTGACTAAATTTGTCACAGACTGCCCATTTGAGGGCAAAAAACTCAAGCCTGTGTGCTGGATATTTAGATTGGGCATAATTAAGTGACTTGCTAGCAAAGGCTATGGGGCGAGCAACTTCTCCACCCACCCCTACCTGAGAAAGCACCGCACCAAGTCCATTACTAGAAGCGTCAACAGACAGCAGGAAGGATTTACCAAAATCTGGGTGAGCCAAAACAACCCTTTCCAGCAAAGCTTGTTTCAGGGCATTAAAGGCATCTCTACATTCCTGTGTCCAGTCTGAAGATGTAAGTTTTCTGCCTGCCATCGCACATCTTTGTCCTTTTCTATGCCTCGGTTTCTTCATGCCTGATGTTAATGCAAAAAGGGGTTTACCAATTTGAGAACAGCCTTCAATATACTGCTGGTAGAAAACCCCCATCCCCAATAATTACCTTATTTTTGTCTGTGATGGAATATCAGAGCTATCTTCCATAAGATCCTGTTCTGTGATGTCAACAATAGCTCTGACCTTATCAGGATCTGTAGCTACGCCTTCACTACTCACAATGTGTCCAAGAAACTTAACGGAAGGTTTCATAAAATGACACTTCTTTTGAGACAGTTTCAAATTGTGAGCCTGAAGTCTCTGGAAAACCATGTCTAGTCGTTCCAAAGCACGCTGTTCATCGGGGGCGAAAACGAGGATGTCATCGAGATAACACAGCATGCTCATAAAATTCTGATCGCCAAAAATGTTCATCATCATCCTCATGAACGTCGCAGGGCTATTGCATAGCCCCTGAGGAAGCCTGTTATACTCGTAGAGACCAAATGGCGTAGTAAAAGCTGTGAATCTCTTGTCATCCTCATGCACCTCCACATTATAATAACCTGATGTTAAGTCCATTGTGGAAAAGAATGCGTTACCGCCCAGAGCTGCAAGCGCATCCGCTTGGTGCGGAAGAGGATGTGCATCTTTAACGGTGCGCGCATTTAGCCAGCGGAAGTCTGTGCACAGCCTCAGATCACCATTCCTCTTCCAGACTAACACCAGAGGTGACGCATAATCACTTGCTGACTTTCTGATTATGTTGCGCTCCTCCATGTCATCCAGGGCCTCACGCAGTTTCTCATAGTGTGATGGTGACAATCTTCTGTAGGGAAGTCTGAAGGGTTTAGTATCACTTAGGCAAATTCTATGAATAAAGCCTTTGGCCTTGCCACAGTCCAATCCATGACGTGAAAATATCGACTCATACTTAACCAACAGTTCAACTAACTTCACTCTCCAGTAAGGTGTCAAAGAGTTTGAGTCAACGTCAATATCTTGGAGCCCCAGGCTAGACAGTGCTGAGCTAGTAAGACCATGCGGCATGCAGTGTTGTCATTCCATCTCGCACTATTTACTGTTGCAATTTGCCTGGCTTTCAGTGTTCACTTCATTACACTGCAAATCTTTACCCGTTGAAATGACATTCAAGACAGTCAACATCAAATCTTCTACGCACGAGGTGAAACATCAGCCAGTTTTGCAGTTGAGTCTTAGACGATAGGTGTTCGATGGGTTGATAACTTTAACTGGAGTACTGCCATCACCCCATAAAGACACTACTATCCTGCCCACCAACACATTTCTTGGTGCAGCGCGCGCTGTGCTAGGCTCTACAACGACTGTACTGCCCGCAGAAAGGGGTTTGTCACTGAACAACTTTCCCCACACTATATGTTCTTTCATGGGTTCCAAAGTGACAGCATGCTTCAGTTTTACAGTTCCTACTTTTGTAGGGGGATCCGTTCCTTTCCATGACTCAACATTGCACAAGAGTTGCATCAAAGCACCTGTATCAGGATCTTTGCCTCGTGAGTCAGATACATTCCCCCAGAAATCGCTGGATACTTTCATGTCATGAATGAGATGTTTTATGACATTACTTCCCAAAATTAGGTCAGCATTTTGCCCATCAACAATTAAGGCAGGTACAGAGAAGGAACAGTTGAATACTTTCATCTGGATGTCACATGCTCCCAGTGGGCTTGTTCTTTGACCACCACAGCCAATCAGTGTGAGCATTGTTGGGGCTACGTCATCTGAGGAAAGTGCATTGGCTTCTATGAGTTTTGACAGGGCATGAGAACTCATAGTACAGGCCATAGACCCACTATCTAGCATTCCTCGAAACAAAACAACATCCTGTACCAAGACATCAGTAAAAAACAAGTCATCATTTGTGTTAAGTCTCTGCACATTTTGAAAAATCACTTTTGTCTTGTCATCAACACTACTGCAAAAGTCAGAATAAACAGATTCCAAATCAATATCCTCGCTGTCAGGGGACATTACACATGGCCCTCCACTAGTCCCCTCCTCATGTGGGCCATCTAGTTTCCCTGCTGACCAGAGTCAGGACTACTCTGTTGAAGTTGTGGTTTGTTGGCAGTCCCCGCAGAGCAAGCTGATGCTCTGTGGCCAGAGGCATGACAGTTAAAGCACAAACGGTTTATTCGACAGTGTGAGAAAGTATCATGACTTGCATCACCACATAATTCGCATGCTGCATTTTGTTTGGGCACAGCACTCCTTCCCTTATGCTGAGGTCTGAACACTCTTGTTGTCTGCTGACAAGATCCCTGATCCAAAACTCGTTCCAAAAGACTGATCACTCGACTCAAAGACTGATCCTGAGTAGACTGCTCAGTCACCTGGGATGGAGGTATCACAGCAGCAGCTGTCTCTAAACCACGACTGTGGGCACACAAAACGTCCGTTGACTGAGCATGACACGCAATGCCACTCACATGTGCATTAGACTTGCGTTGTTGAAGCTTATTCTCCCTTTGATACTCATCCAGTCTAACCTGCACATCAGCTGCAGTCCATTCATGCAGTGGCTTACACTTGAATATAAGAGACAGCTCTGGATCAGGACAGTTCCTGATAAACATTACTGTAACTTCACGAACGGGGTCATCTAGAGTTTTTTCCTGTCTCTTCAGTCCTTCCCCAGCTATGTCAATAGCATTGTGCAGCCTAATCCAATAGTCGAATGGCTTCTCGTTTTGCAATGGCAATGTGGTGTAAAAATCTGCCATAGGCATGCACGAATACACAGTGTCACTACAATGTTGTTTGAGCAGGTCAAAAACAGGCTTTGGACCCTTGCTGAGGTTGATCAATGGGTTACTTCTCAGTCCAACCTTCACCACATCACGTGCTCTGCCCTGCAACTTAGTCAGTACTTCGTCAGCTTGGTCTTTCAAGGGCACTTCACGCTTCCTCAAGTACACTTTTACACTCTCCACCCACTCATTAACAGAAACTTTCTCCTCCCCATCACCTCTGAAATATGGAGGCTCATTGACATCATGCTTAACAACCAAGTTAACTTTTGACAGTTCACTCATATTGAAAGTTGAATCACTTTGTTTGTTTTGGCCAAAAATCCCAGATTCAAGACAGGTGACTATGTTCTGGCCAATGCTGCTGCCTATCTGTTTCACAATGTCATTAATCAGGTTCACTGGCACAGCATTTAAATCAGATAATTGCACAGAATCATCAGAAACAGCACAAGACTGAGACACAATGGGCGTCTGCACATCAACACTTCTTGTGTGAATAGGGGTTGAGAAAAGTGGACCTATTTTATCAGCCCCACCAATCTGATGTGTATGAGCAAACCTCAGTACTCCTCTCCCTCTTCCCATACTGTTCTGAATATTAGAACCCTCCATATCAGATGAAGTCACAATACTTCTTATAAATGATTTTTTTGTTGTTTTTTTACAATGAAAAAAAAACATCCATAAAATTTAAATCAATAATATAATTTAGAATTCCAGCGGTCAACACTAAAATAACTCAAAATAGTATTTAAAGTCCTTTGAAGAATGAATTCAATTCACGGATCAAGATATTTCAGTCCACTAAATACTAAAGAAGTTTACACGAATCAGGTATCCAGTTCAGTTTACATGTACAAATGGCGAACCTCTCATCCACTCAGTCACGTTGCAGCGGTCCTATCCCCCAGTCACGCCTCCACTCACATGTAGCATGGGTCCCACGAAGAGTGAAGCAACGGTCGAGGCACCAGTTGTAGCGGTGTGTTTTCTGCATTGTGTCGAAACAAAAGACAGACTGCGAAAATTCTTTCCATCAGGCCCTCATCTATTCTGGATAACACAAACGAATATATATGAGGACTCGTGCAGCATATAAACCAGCGTGCAGCAGCAATGCACGACGCTGAGAAAGAGAAAATTACAGATATTAAAAAGAAACTTAAGTAAAGAAAAATAATCAATGAAACATCTGAGTGTGCATCACATAGGGTCTTTAGATCACAATCACACAGATATATCATGTGAATTCATCTGTTACATGAAATACGGCCCTAATTGAATCACTGCAAAAACTTGCGCGACCTACCGCTGTGACGTCTCATGCAGACTGGGAAGCAGCAAAGTGCACCAACCCCCCAAGTCAGCATGGCGGCAGGAAACCCCAAATATGGTCATGGCAAGTGGAATCACAAAATCACTTCCTAAATACACACCTGCTACAACAGCATCAACAATTCAGTACCTGAAAGAAAAACAAAAGTGCTCATTTGATTATTGATACATTCAAAAAGTTATTTTGTCATAACTTTATAGTAAACACGTTTTGTCTGCTTAATGTAAACTACATTGAGTGACTTTATCTGTGCTCATTACAAAGGCAGCTTTAGGGATTTTCACCAGTTTTTAAAGGAGGAATTCATGTGCTTTAACAAAAATGCAAGCTTACTGTAAATTTCTGCTTTTAACACTCAGTGTGCACCTTTTTAGCCACTGTGCATTGTACTGTTTTGCTTTATATAATGTTTCCATGTGGATTGCATACAATTAATCATTTATAATTTGTTCAGTGATAACTTCCTTGTATATTTCATATTCATACTTACTACCAATAACTTTAATTGTTTTGACATATTCCTGGGCTGCTTTCACATTTTCCTGTGTTGCTTTGCTTAAATGTGGCCGCCATACAACAAAGCTGGTTAAAAATAAGAAATGCGAAAAAAAAGTGACCGTTCACAATCTGTAGATGGTACATATATTATTTATAGCTTTATAGTTTATTTTTATTTATTGGAAATGCACAAAGAGTAAAGGAAATAGAAGGTAGAATGGACGAACAAATTCAAACGTTAACATATCAGAGCATGTGTGTTAAGCAGCAGGCCACAGAAAAGTATTCTTTTCATTTGTCCATTTTACGTTATTTCATGCATGTCTTTATCATCCTAATGATATGACTGCATGGGGAAGGCCTGAACAAAGGATCAAATTATTATCATTATCACCATTATTATTGACTAATGGAGATCCTTCTTAGTTACTAGCATTATTTAGTGTACTGATAATGCTTTATACTGGTATAAATTGGTATCCATCCATGCAAAGATATTTGAATTGTCACCTTCTTGTCAGTGACAGTTTTCTTCACTAGAGGAAGCAGTTCATTGGTGATGAATGCACTGAATGCGTCCAAAAATGCAATTCCCAGAGGTTCATAAATATCTGCTACAATCTGTGGATAAGAGGCACGACTGATTATGGTTATTTTATTTACTTTTTTTTTGCATTTAATATGCATAAAATGAATTCAAGTTAACAAGTGATTCATTGTTTAAATAAGAGGTGTTCACAGTATTAGAGAAATTATTACTATTAAAAATTCTTAATATTGTCCTTTGTATTGTGTTTTAACAATGACATGCATTATAGATCTATACAATCATATAGATAGGTGGGTTGTTGACAAATAACATGTCCATGAACATTGCAATTTTTTACATTTTGAAAGGAATAGTTAACCCAAAAATGAAAATTTGCTGGAAAATTACTCATCCTCAGATCGTTGTTCTTTATCAGAACAGATTGGAGAAATTCAGCATTACATCACTAGCTCACCAATGGATCCTCTGCAGTGAATGGGTGCCGTCAGAATGAAAGTCCAAACAGGTGAAACATCACAATAATCCACTCGATTCCAGTCCATTAATTAACGTATTGTGAAGCGAAAAGCTGCATGTTTCTAATAAACAAATCCATCAAGAAGTTTTTAACTTCAAACCATTGCTTCTGGCTAAAATACGAGGCTTCTATCCATAATATTGCTTTCTCAAGTGTATCAACTGTTTGAACTATCGTTCTAACGGCACCCATTAACTACAGATAATCCATAGGTGAGCAAATGTGATGCTGAATTTTTCCAAATCTGTTCTGATAAAGAAACAAACTCATCTACATCATGGATGGCCTGACAGTGAGTAAATTGTTACTTTTTGGGGGAATTATTCCTTTACCATAAAGATTTTTTAAATTTGAATGTAAAAATGTAAAACACCACCATTAGTTTTTCACCTTTTTGCAGTACACTAAAATGATACAATGTGGCTTCTCAGTTATGATGTTATCAAATCTGTTGTGGTTAATAATGAACCTCAAAGTGCTGGACCAGCTGTTTGGGTTTGACTCTGATCATGAGCTCATATTTGCCAAAAAGTCGCTGAAGAAGTTCCTCACGGGTGAGAATAAATTTCACACTGCTGTCTGCTGCGACATTCACAGAAACAGAAAACTTATTTTCTACCTGAAGCCCTGGAACACCAAAACACAAGTTACGTAGTAGTATATTAGCGACAAGCAGTTTAAAGTTCATGATGACTTCCTGTTTTCCTCTTCTCACTTGACTAAACCAGCAGTCTGGCCAGATGACACAGCCTTCTGATACTGCTGCTTGGCCTTCTCTTTTTCCTTCACCACACCTGTGTATGTCTTGCCATCAATCTCCCCGAAAATCCCAAAACTGTGTCAGAACACATTTCAATAATTTCCCAAACTGCAAGCATATATCAAACTAAAAAGCAGTGGATTCTTTTGGCTCGTGCGGAGTTCCTCTGATTTTAAACTAAATCAGATGGAAAAGGACTGACATGCTGAAGTTGGTGATGAAGGAGGTCTTGGGTAACTCCACCTCAAAGGACACTTCCTGTGAGATGTTGGATTTATTGAGAGCTTTAGTGGTCATGACAGTGTGGGTGAAACGTGATGTCACCTTGCAGTCCACCTTCATGCTCTGCACCTCTATCTGAAAGACAGAAGGAATAAAAACACACAGAGGCAAATCACAGAGTGATAGAGTTGTCCCTTATCTATTGCTGTCTAACTGATACATATTGTAGCAAAAGCATTTTATTTCTTTAAGCAAAACAAATAAATAAAAGAGAAAACCTGGACATTTTTAGAAAGCTCAAGCTCGACAAATCATAAAACTTTTAGTGAAAGGCTAAAATATGACAAACATATGTTTGCTGAGGCCCCTTGGCCCCTTGGTTGAGAACGACTGCTTTACATAATCTATTGGCATAGCAGACTTTTAGCAACTTTGTTGCAATACCTTTAAGAGTCTGGTCGTGCTGGTGACCTGGAGGGACATAAGAGGACTCATTACTGTATGCAGATGCATACACACCCAAAGAGGTGCTTTTGGCCCCTGATTGGATAAGTGCCCTTTTTGCAAGATATTTTTTTATTTTATATTTGAGTTTTTCTTTAAATTTGGCCCGTTACATAAATTCTCAATTATGGTGTGTCCGACAACTGTATGTAAGTTTTAATTTTGCAATACTGTAGAAGATGAATTGCCTTCCATTAAGCATAACAAGAAGCAAATATCAGCAGGATTTTAAATGTGATAATCATTTTATACAACAGTTCAAATAAACAATAGGTTTATTATATTAAAGGGGTGGTCATTGCGATGTCACATTTAACGTTAGTTGTGTGTATGTTGCTGTTTGAGCATAAACAATATCTGAAAAGTTACGAAGCTGAAAGTTCAATGCAAACGGAGATATCGTCTTTAAAATTAAGGCAGTTTAATGCCTACAAAAACAGCAGGAAGGGACTACAACAAGCTTCTTCCTGGGTTTGTGACATCACAAACCCATATAAACCCCCGGAAAAGGCAGCAAAGGGGGCGAGGCCATGCTGCGCTGCTTTAGAGAAGAGGAAGAGAAAACTAGAGGTGCACGTAAAAATCTATTCATATATGAATCGCGATTCTGTCTACTAAGGATTCTAATGGATTCACAAGTTTCAAATCAATGTTCTAAAGCAACGGTTCTCAATACTGTTCCTCACGTTCCCCTGCTCTGCATCTCTCGCGCGCTCTCGAACGGAGCACATGCCGCTGAGGTGAGGGGCGGGACGATTAGAGCGCACTAGAGATGGTTAAGCCAATCACAACACACTGGGCTAGCAAACAAATCAGAGCCCATCGCCTATTTCTGAAGGAGGGGCTTCATAAAAACAGGAAATGATCAGCACGTTTCTCAGAGAAGGGACAGAGCAGTGTGGAATAAAGGTAAATTATGTGAAAAATAATGCGTTTTTTAAAAAACGAAGCATTAACACATGTTAGACTGCACCCCATAAACACAATCAAGCCTAGAAAAAAACCACTGAACCACCACTTTAACTGACCATTTTAGAACAGCATTGTAAGTCTTGACTGTTTTGCTCTATTTTGTCCAAACAAAGCAGAAAAGTTGTGCCTCCCTGAAACACACAGTGGTGTTTAGTTCTTGAATAATGTAGTGTTCTGAAATTAGGTGAGTCAATGTTTCATTAATAAAGTCAGTGGTCACTTGCTTTGTTCTTGAATGAATCAGCCATTTGACAACGTTGAACAAAGTTTGTGGGACTTTCCACCATCAATTGGCAATTTTAGTTTATATATAATATAATTTCATTTTTCTCAACATTTCATGTCTATATTCAAAATGATATTTAGAACATTAATCTCAACATTATGCAGTTGTAATTGCAATATAAATAGATTTTGATAAATACAAGATACTGATTTCATTTTAATGGTATAACAGCCTCATAGTGTGTAGTGTTAATTGGTGTAAATAATTAAAAGTTTAACTTTATGTTTATAAATAATAATGAGAGGTCTGCCTTTTTCACTTGGATACCTGCCCCAAAAATATCTGTGCATGGCCCTGACTATACAGATAAATCTATGATGGATATTTTCCCATTTTTGACACTGTATTGACAATTAAGATATACTGTAGCTCAGAATGTTAGCCACTTAATTAGTGCAAAAAAACAAAGGTGAATGACAAAACCAGACCTACCCATTGCTCATTTCCCTTTGAGACGACCAGGGTCTCAAAAGATCCTGAAGAAAAACACACACACCCAAACAAGCAGAATATCCATATCTATTCTATCACATTCAGGACTTTTGAACACTCTAAAACCACTGTGTACACTTTGTACCAAATAGTTCTTTGAGTGGGAGTGGGGATTTGTGATCTTTGTTCCTAAATTCTTGATCATATGAGTGCAGTGCTAAACATACGCACCATCGTACAGTAATTTGTGTAGGATGTTCTTGCTCAAGCTATTTGTTTCCCTCAGTGATTTACTGAGTGTTTTCATGTTGGTCTTTGGATGTAAATATGGAGGATGGAAACACAAGACATGTTTGTACAGACAGTTTATTTTGTATTCACTGAATGCCAGTATAATATATATATAAATATAGATATGACACAATTATGAAAATAAATGTTTGCTCCAATACATGTGGCACAATTATTGCCCAAATTCCCTTAATCATCCATCACAAGGAGTAAAACCAAAGAATATAGATCTGATGTGCAGAACAAGATTGTTGAGCTTCACAAAATAGAAAGTGGCTGTAAGAAAAGAGCTAAAGCATTTAAAATCCCCATTTCCACTATCAGGGCATTATTAAGAAGTTCCAATCAACTAAAGATATTATAAATCTGCCTGGAAGAGGAAGTGTGTCTATATCATCCTAATGCATGCTGAGGAGGAGAGTTTGAGTGGCTAAAGGCTCTCCAAGGATCACAGCTGGAGAATCGCAGAGATTGATTGAGTCTTAGGGTCAGAATGCCTAAAAAATATATGAAAAAATATCAAATAGCCCCTACATCACCACATGTTGTTCGGGAGGGTTTCAAGAAAAAAACTAACTCCAGCATATTCAGTTGTCAGACACGACTGGAACTTCAAACGGGACTGGCTTCTATAGTCAGATGAAACTAAAAAAAAAAAAGCTTTTTGGCAGCAAACCTACCAGATAGGTTTGGTGCAAACAGGGATAAAAAGTACCCCATGCCCACGGTTAAATATACTGCTGGATCTTTAATGTCGTGGGCCTATTTTTCTGCCGGAGGTCCTGGACAGCTTGTTCATACGGCATCATGAATTCTATCAAATACCAACAGATAAAAAAGAAAAAAGTGACTGACTCTGTTAGAAATATTATAATGGGCCATGTTTGGATCTTCCATCAGGACAATGATCCAAAACAAACATCAAAATCAACCAAAAAAAGCTGGGAATCTAAAGGATCTGGAGTGATTCTGGATGAAGGAATGGTCTCTGATCTCTTGTCAGGTGTTCTCCAAACTCATCAGGCATTGTAGGAGAAAACTCAGAGCTGTTATCTTGGCAAAAGGATGTTGCAATAATTGGGTGCCAATATTTGTGGCCAATGTGAACTAGAGAAAAACATTTAATTCATAATGAGATTTCCCCCCCATTTTCCATTGTTTTACTTCCAACGAAAGGTTAGAATTTTATTTTTAATGAAAGATCAAAAGGATAAATTATTTTCACAGCCACCTTTGCTCATATTTCCAAGGGTGCCAATTAGTGGATTAGTGTATGTAAAACAAAAACACAAACAAAAAACTACTATCAGCTTTGTCAGATATTGCATTATATCCAAATAAAACCCATCACATCTTATTTACTTAAGACTACATGAAAGCTAACATGTACTTTGCGTGTAGTGCAAAGGTCGGTTGAGCGACAGATGTTGTCTATATTGTTTTGAAGAGACCAGAAATGATGTAGTCTGTGTGAACTCCATCAAGGAGCCCAGTGCCGTTATTGTGAATGAACCAACAGGGCACATTTTCTCCGTTCTTCACATCCTGTCTGAAATCTTTCTGCCAGCTTGGAGGCATGTTGGGATTGAATGAAATCTGATGAATTTTCTGTCTCTCTTGAGGTGTGAATTCAACAATGCATTTTTATGTTCATTTTCATTCACCTGGTAACCGTGAGCTTGTTTCCTTTCACAAACATGTTGGCATCTTGTTTATCAGGGTCCTTTCCTGGAAACAAGTCACTGACCTCAAAGTTCACGCCGTGGTAGAACTGACCTGCAGTAAAAAATAGAGTCCAAAGAAAGCTGTTGTTAAAGAGATGAAAAAACCCTCAGGCTATCACATTTGTTTCTGCACTTAATTGGCTGAGTGTGGAATGTTGGACTCTTAATGCACCATATAAGCTTTATTTTCAAACATTACAACAATTTCAGACTCTTATTCTGGATGACAAAATAACCTTATAAATTCATGCACTAGGGATCTTCAACCCTGCTCTTGGAGAGCAACCGTCCTCCAGACACCAGTTCCACCCTGCTCCAAACATTGCTTGTAAGTATCAAGTAAACCCATGAAGTTTGATTGGCTGGTTCAGGTGTGTTTGATTGGGTTGGAGCTGAAATCTGCAGGATGGCAGCACTCCAGGAACAGGTTTGTAGTGAGTACATAGTGCACAGTGTATAGTATGTCATTTGGCACACAACAAATGATTTGTGAAATGTTTGGAAAGACAAACAAACTTGAATGTGGAGACAACCAAAGATTCATCTATGAACAGAGTTTCAATATTTAAGAACATCTAATTTTACCAAGCAGGCCGTGGACATTGTTTGAAAGGTGGTGACTGTCCAAGGTGTAGAACCCGAGGTAGTCTTGATGATATGGGTGCTTCTGCCATATTTTGTGCAGGATAATAAGAAACCTGACTGAGTTCCTTAAGGTCACTGTTAAACTGAGATCTTTGATCACCCGCAGATCCATGCTGGAGAAAGCAAAAGATGGAGGATTGTGCTCAAAATTGAACTCTCATAGAAGAATAATTAATGCCAACATGAAAATTCTGCCTTATTTTTTTTCTGAACCCATAAGCTGTTGTTTTTTTTGTTAATTTTAGTTTAAAATTTCCAGGGAACAATCACTTAAGCACTGTTTAATATATAATGTAAATGTATTTCTTTCACTTACTTCAGTCCTTCTAAAGTCTTGTTGTTAATCCAGGAGAATTTTGCCTGTTTTTCGTTTTCAGACACTGAGATCTCCTTTGTGCTCACCATCAATCTGATACCAAACTTCTCATGCACAATCCCAAAGCTCCCGAAATAGGTGTGCATCTTGTTTCCTGGGATGACCTTCTTATCTCCAATGATCTGGCCATTCACTACAATGCCTGAATACGATTAAATATGAGAAGACAGAGAATAGACCTAGTTACAATTACCCACATCTAAACATTTTTTCTTGTTTTTTGACAGAATAAATCACCTGTAAGTGGGTCTCTAACCAGGTTGAAGATGGTACCAGGTTTGTCATCAATGTTGAAACACAGAGCATCGTTCTGATCTGGCAGCTCAATGATGAAGTGTGGATCTCCATCAACTGCAAGAGACAAACTCACGAGTAACATGTAAGATATCTTTCTTTACTGTAAATTTTTTCTTTAAAATGTACAAAAAATGACATCACTTCTCACCCAAATATGAAGATGATATCTTGGATTTTAGTGTTTGGATTGGGTGAGCACTCCTAGTCAATTGAGGTGGAGCGTAGAAGGCACTTATATCTTCACGTAGTTGTGAGATAGAGATATAGAGTGCTTATTCCAGATATTTTGTAACACAAGTAAGATAAGCTACTTCTTAATGTTCACAATGATGGTGTACCAGTCAAATTCCTCTTACCAAGTTCTGTTGTGTCTTCTCGGTGCTCTGTGAATCAAAAGAACACCACCCAGTGTTAATGTGTCACATTAGCACCTCTGCAATAAATTGTTGCTTCAGTCAGTCACATTTTTGGGCCATCAGCATTGTAATTTTAATATTCAAACCCAAAGAACTCATCATTTCAATATTGCCTTTTCCATCGAATTGCACATCAATTGTATTTTCATTGGCTTCTACAAAATACAATGGAAGTGGAGTTCAACATCTGGGAGTTGGAGATGGTTTTTATCAGTCCACAAGGAAACAATGGTAGGGTTACAAGATACTGTGGCTGATTGTAGGTTCTAGGAAGAACCAGTTTCTGAATTTGTTGAAGTTGATGACCCTAGTAGAAAAACCTATGCCATACTTTATTTAAAATTCATTTATTTCATACTAAGTATACAGTACTTCAATCCATTACCATATTTATTGACTTTAATGATATAAAATTATAATTAAGTACTTCTTAAGTATTCAGAAAGTATTTCTTTATTGCACAATTCACATTCTTAATATTATGCTAAAAAATGTTTTAATGCCACTTTACTAGGTATGATCGCGGTTAATATTCGGTCTTGAAATGCAAGTAGTTAAAATGTGTTACCTAAAGTATACGTGGGATAGTTCCGCTTTAGCACAATCAAATATACTAAGTATATACTATTGAAATTCAGCATAAGTCCACACAATGAAAGGCCATTAAGCACATATTAATGTTCATTAGAAGATTGTAGTATACCCGTTTTTTTAATATACCAAAAGTACAATGCAGGGTATTGTTATAGGCACATGTTAAATAATTTAAATGCTTATCACTAAATACATTTAGTTCAGTAATATCTATATATATATATGTGAGTCTTTTTTTTTTTTTTTTACTAGGGTGAGATTTGGGAGGGATCATCTGGAAATGATTGTGGCAAATTTGTGATTTACATACCTGTAAATGCATCTACCAGGACAAAAAGTTTAGACAGCCCATTCTGAATTAGAAAAAGAGGGGCATGGCTATAGGACATGATTAGCACGTCAATGGCTACTGCATGGTAAAAGGTCTTAGGACTTAAAAAAACCCAAAGATAAATCTGTGTTTATGTGTGGTATGCTTTTTTTCAATTACCCGGGTACATTAAACGGATAATTCAAACCAGGCTAAACATTTCCCGGCAGGATTTGCATTAGATTCAAGGTTGTTACACTTGAACACACAATAACCTGCCTAGTTAGGAAGGACCTCTAAATTTTGCTTCATGGAATACTACATTATGATAAGGGACCTCGGCGGTTGTTAATAATTTATGACAGAATTTTCATTTTTGGGGGGTACAGTCTCTTTAAAGTAAAAAAAAACTACAAGTACCTTCAGTCAGCTTGTCAGCAATGAGCGGTTCATCTTCAGTCTCTGGTTTGGTGACCACCATGGAGGTAAGAGGTGTGACAAAGTTATACCTTAGAGAAAGGTCTAGAGCTTCAGCTGTGACGTTCTCCTCGTCCTCTGGGGAGCATTTCTCTCTGTTAACAAATTTTATTGGACATTGTATTATTTCAGTCATTCTCAGGTAATAGCTGAATTATTGGAGCGCATGTTTGACCTTTTATCCAAGAGCTGCTGGATGGTCAGATATGCCCACAGTCGCTCTGTGAAATCCCCAAAGATGTACTCCTGATCAGGAAACACACTGTCCCACTCTTCAGCAATCGCTAGACCCTCGACCACAAACTGATCTTCCAACTGAAATCAGGTGTATGGCACTAATGAAACGGTACATTCAAACGGATTCTAATTCAGTAACTAATAGTTTGCTTCCCGTACCCCGTGTGCTGATACTTCAGTCTGAAAGGTGTTGGTCTCAAGTTCTTGTAGACGTCCGGCTACCACAATCTCAGAGCCCTTGAAGAATTGCCTGAAGTGACTTTGTGTCAAGTCAGTTACAGCATTGCCGGGATAATTGAGATTCACCTCTAAGAGAAGTGGGGTAGCCACCTCATCATAAAAACCCTGTAGAGATAGAAAATCATTTAGGACCTGGATGTAATCTGGATCAGGTTACATTTATTAAATTAACAGTATATTTTATTGTCGGAGGATACGTTTGCCAGCTCTACCTGTAGTTGAAGGGCAGCATCCGAGGCCTTATAGACTCTTCGAGCGAGTCCATCATTCTGCTTGGCCAATGTATCAAGAAGGCTGTAGTCCACATCATAGCCAAAGCCCAAACAAAAGAGACTCATGCGTCCATTAATAGCATTACGGACATTTTCTTGGATTTTGGAAAGATCTTGCTGGCCTTAAACACACATTATTCAGTGCAGATTGGTAAATCAATTTGGATTGTATAAAGCAGGAGTTTTCAAACCATGGACCTGCAATAAAATTATCCCCTTGTAAGGGATATCCTTCCTAAAATATAATGGCATATTATATATTAAATATTAAACAATTTTGTAAAGACACCTTGTTGTTTCCCAAATTAAATAAGTAGCCTTTTTATTAGGGCTGGGAATTTCCATAAACACGCTGATTCGATAATATAACATTTATATATGTATAATGCTTTTTTAATGCATTTAGCATTTTAGACATTTTGTTGATTTCTGTTTAACACTAATTATATATATATAATTCATATATACCCCATACAAATTTATTTCGCGAAGGCGAATACTAGAGCACGTCTCTTCACAGCTTTGATAGTTGAGCTTCTTTTAACTTGACACAGAATTAATGTAAGATCTGCAAAGTTATATAGGTTTATATTTATTATATTTATTTGATCATGTACCTGATTGTTGTTTGAATTTCTATGAAGCATAGCACCCTCGTACCCAGTTTGGAAAACCATGTTCTAAAGTTTTATATGAAATGCCATAAAGTCAACATCATTAGTTCATTTAGTTTAATATTACCAAAGACAAAGTATTTTAAAACAGTTTTTTTTATTCTGCAAAGCCAATACACACCAGAACTGGGTCGGCCATCAGTTAGTAGAATGATCATGGACAAGTCTGGGAAATAGTCACTTTTTTCGGAGGTAAGCATGTCCACCGCATACAAAAGGCCCTTGTTTATATCGGTCACTAATGGAAAAATATGACAGAATACAGTGGCAGTAAAAGATAAATCTTGTAATTTACTGTAAAATAAAGGCTTGTTGTACTGGGTTATATGCGAACCATGGCTCAATATGTCAGAGTACTTACAGCTAGGCCATGATTTCAACCAGGGTTTACAGTCCTTTTATTTAGCTTTCATACTTACTGTGTCTCGCTTTAATAGTCCGAACAAATTCTTTCGCTTCTGTCACATTCTCTGGTGTAGCTTTGCTAAGAAATGGTCTCCACGACTCTATAGTGTCATCAAACGTGACCAGCCCAAAGTAATCATCTTCATGCAGTTCACTTAATATAGTCATCAGAGCTTCTCGAGTCTACCAACAGATAATCAGCAGATGATGCAAACGTACAAAATAGGAGGAAAGTATAGGAATGTGTTCATCTTGACTTGCCTGTTTCATCTTCTCTCCCTCCATGGAGCCACTTCGGTCTATCACAAATACCACATTTTTAGGCATTTGTGGCAAATCATCTGGGGCAAAAAAGTGTACAAAGTAGCCGTTTATTATCTGAAACAGAAACATGAGAACATCAGAATAAGGCATGATTAGTAAGACATTCATTGAGAGAATAGGCTTTGCTGATATTGTACCTGAATTTCACCTATATCCTGTGGGTGGTTCACATCATATCTGATGAGTAAATCTCCGTCAATCAAAGTGTCTTCACAGTCTGAGCATGACTTCTGCTGTTCCAGTGTAGGAGAGAAGTACACATGTGCCTGAAGAGGATCACAGAGGATCAATGTTACGAGCAGACCAGGAAGTGTTTCTTCTTGTAGTTAAATGCTGAAGTGTTTTTAGGCTCGTTGTTGGTAAAATGAGATGCTTAATGATAAACCATTTATCACTAGATCAAAACACTTATTTCTGGAAACTGTCTCCTGGTTAGGACGCAGTGCAAATTGAAGCTAGTCGTCTCCAGGTAATTGCGATAGAAAATAAATTAAGTTTCAGGTTTCAGATATAAATTCGAAATTACGATAAATTAAGTCACAATTACAAGATATAAAGCTATGAGAAATACTAATTGTGATATAAAAGAGCAATTATGAGAAAACATTTTTTTTTTGGTTAGATATGAAGTCACAATTTGAGAAATAATCTGGCTATCCATGACAGTCACAGTAGTCAATTGTGAATATATGAAGTCACAATTATTACAAGATATAAAATTGCAACTTTAAGAAATGTTTGCAATTACAAGAAATCGGTGCAATTACAAGAAATCGGTACAATTACAAAAAATAAAGTCACAAAAGTCGCCACTGCCTTTATTTATTTATTAAGTTTGGTTTGGCTTTGTGCTTTTTTTGCATAGTTTAGTGAACCAGTGGTAGGGGATTGTTGGATAATTGTGATATTTTAAAATAAACAATACTTTTTTCTAAGAAGTTAAGTTTCAGGTTTGAGATACAAGTGCGCAATTTCGAGAAATTAAGTCGCAGTTACAACTTATAAAGAAATACTCACAATTGTGACATAAAAGTGCAATTATGAGAAATCATCATTTAAAAAATAATCTATGAGAGTCACAGCAGTCAATCGTGAAATATTAAGTCGCAATTGCAAGATATAAACTCACACTTTTGAGAAATGTTTACAATTACAAGAAATAGTTTGATTGATTGGTTTGGTTTGGCTTTTTGGTTTGCTTTTGTTTTGTTTTGTTTCACTAAGGCAAAAACGGGCTTTCATTTTAATCAACCAATGCTAGGGGATTGTTGGAAAGTTTTCATTTGAACCTTTTTATCAGTGACAGTTTTCTTCACTAGAGGAAGCAGTTCATTGGTGATGAATGTACCGTTGACGTCCACAAACGCAATTCCTTTAGGTTCATAGATATCTACCACAATCTGTGGATGAGAGACACGACTGATATAACATAGCTTACAATATTGAAACATTTAAACTGAATACGTGCAATGAAAGAGTTTGAGAGAGAAACTAATGATGAACCTCAAAAGTCTGAACCAGCTGTTTTGGTCGGACGCCTAACATGATCTCATAGCTGCCAAGACGCCGCTGTAGCAGCTCTTCGTAAGTAAGAGTGAATGTGACGCTGCTCTGGGGCGCGATGTTCACAGACACAGAAAACTTCTCCATTTTCCTTCCCGAAGCCCTGAAAAGCAAAAACAGTTCTCATTTCTGAAAAGTGAGATTAGCAAATGTGTACTCTGTCAGCATTCCAGAGCTTTGCCATTGACCTGTACTTACTTAACCAGGCCAGCAGTTTGTCCGGATGACACAGCGCTCTCATACTGCTGCCTGGCCTGCTCTTTTTCCTTCACCTCGCTGACATATATCCTGCCCTCAGTCTCTCTAAAAGAACAAACACAAAATATTTCCTGAGGCACTTGTTTGTTTTGGGCATGCTAGAAAAAGATTGTGAGTGTAATATATTTATAGCTTGTGTAAAGAAAGATGGACTAACATGCTAAAGTTGGTGATGAAGGCTGTTTTGGGCAAGTCCACCTCAAAGAACACTTCCTGTGATGCATTGGCTGTGTTCAGGGCTTTGGTGGTCATGACCGTGTGAGCAAAACGAGACGCGACCTTGCAGTCCATTCGCGTACTTTGCACTTCTATCTGAGAGAGAGACTGATAGATAGTAAGAGAAAGTTTGAGAATCTACATGCATATGATCGAAGCTTCTTTTATAAGATATGGCACATCCCCAACATTTGCATTTCCCCAAATGTGTTACTTAATTATTACAATGTTTATTTTTAAATCTCAGGGCTATCAAGTCTCAAGGGGAATTAGGGAGAATCAAGAAATTATGAATCATTTATTGCTATTGTACAAATAATATGTAATCAATAAAACAGTACCCTGTCGTCTGATGGAATATTTAAATGTAATATAAGCTTCCGTTCAAGAAATGTAATTTGTAATCTTATTATGTAATCCAGATTACATGTAATGTAATCTGTTACTACCCAGCTCTGGCAATAAATAGGAAGAATCCAGAACCAGCTCTCTTGTCTCTTTAATCCTGATAAACACCATAGCAAATACAAAAATATGAATGGCTGTTAAAAAACATGGACGTGCATTTTGTTTTCTTCTCGGTGACAAGCGGGTGTCAGAAATGAAAAGCGTAGTACTTTCGTGTACTTTTTCTATCCACCATATTTTTAATGTATAAACAAGACTTCTGGTGTCAGCCACTTTCAGTTATTTTAGCTGTACAGCTCGTTATGCTGCTTGATGTTGCAAACTGGTATTTGTTATTATATTATTTTGATTTATTAGTTCCAGGCATTGGTGTGTAGGGGTAATGTTTTACCGTTTACGCACTTCTTACTGTAAAATCTCTAGATATATTATATAGTAGCTAATGAATCAGAAATCTCGCTCATTTTCAGGAAATAGCATTGAAAAATAAGGTGGATAAGCGCCACCTACTGTCAGAGAGTGAATTTTTCATTTTCATTCAGCATGTGTGCCATTTTTCTGCATTAGTCTGAATGCAAAATCACATGTGAAAATCAGACCCAAGTGAATTCCACAGGCCCAATGATCATAACATGTTCCATATTATGGACCTTAGTGAGTCCTCCTCATCTCAAGTTCCAAAACACCATTCCCAACTGTGAATAGCCTTGTTCAAAGAAGTATGTAAATCATAGTTTCGATAACATTGTTGATTAATTGTTTAATTGTCTAGTCAGATTTTGTTTAACTGACCCTAAATCAGACCCTAAATTCTCAACTTGGGACCCACTGCTCTGCACATTTTGTATGTCTCTCTTATCTGGCACGCTCGGTTCAGTTTATGGAGATTTCTACTGCTGACCTGTTTGGAACAACTTAAGTATGTGATATGATAAGTAAATAACAGAATATATATATATTGGAAGAACCTTTTGAAACCTTTTAAGGAAACAAACGACACTCACCAGTGCTGTGCTCTTGATATAGCCTTGAGAAACGGAAGAACCTTACCTTTTTTGCTGAATTATTGTTTTGATCTCTGATGGTCTTTATGCCTTGAGCTTTAGCAGTAAGAATCACACAAATACACACACAGATCCACAGCATGACTTTCACTGCAGACATGGTGAAGCCTGGTCCGGACTGACTTCAACGCTGGGTCTAAATGTTCTTAAACGAGAGGAAGAAGAGCGAGAAGAAGAGAGAGAGATGGATGAATGACTGCCTGTGTGTGTTGTACAGGCACTATAAGAGTTGCCAAAGGGGTGTGTGAATGTGCCCAATAATCTAGCACATTCTCCACTGCCTCCACCCAGAACAGCCATCCATCCGTATATATCATATGTCTGTCTGTCTGTCTGTATCATGTCTGTCTGTCTACAGTGGTAAGAAAAAGTATGTGAACCCATTCGATTTGGTTGGTTTTGGCATCTGATCTACATCAAAGTCACAAGTATAGACAAAAAAAATGTGCTTAAGCTAAAAACACACAAACAACTATAATTGTCTTTATAGAACACATTCCATTAAACATTCACAGTGCTGTGGAAAAAGTAAGCCAAATTGGTGTCAGTATACCTGGATGAGCAACATGATTTGTTTTTCCAAACTCTAACGTTTACATTTGGGATATTTTAGTTCCCCCGGCAGTTGGATGTAAAGCAACAATTTAAAGCAAAATATTTATTTTTAATTATCTGTGAAACCAGTTATTGACCATCATAGAGTTTTGTGAGATCTGATGTGGGACTGCTGATGTGCTTTGCCACATAAAGTGCTCTCTTTTTCATGAAAGTACAGATGCTTTTTGTGGTGTGATGAGAAACTCTTCAGACCCTCAGTTTGCCTGAATGACTCACACAGAACCTCTCATTTATCAGAAGTACCTCTTACAAACCGCCTCTATCCCATATGTACTGAGAGAGAGAGTTAATGTGCCGTAAGTTGTGCCCAAGAGCGGCCAAATGACAAGTAATCAAGCTGCTGAGAGAAATCGAGAGAAGGGAGAGATCAAGTGAGTCTGTTCACAGTTTTCTGGACTCCAGTGTGTCATGTCTGGTCAGCATTGCTAGGGCGCTAGAGTGTTTGCGTGTGTTTTGGGTCTCTCACCGCTCCCATTTAACAAGACTGAAGTCAGATATGATGCCATTCTTCAAAAGGTAAACACGCAGTCATGCATAGATTGAATAGCTCCCCTCTCTTTCCTCTTATATAGCAACCGTGGTTGCCATATGGCTGCAAACAATGGGTTTTTAGAAAGTCTGCTCAACATTTAAGATTTAGATTTGACAACCAAACCAACAAACTTAATCTCTTAATCAATTTCTGAGATTATACAGTTTATTCATATTTGATAATATAAGAATAGTCAGAAATTGTGAGATTAATTGTAATTATTTTATTGACCACATACAGTCTGTATGCTTTCAATTTACAACATTAAATGATTTTTTCCCTTTTTAATGTGAAAATATAGCTGTAGAGTTAAAGAAAATAGTTTTATTTACTGTATATATTTATATTTGCATTTTCGTAATAGTTAATGCTATTAATTTAATATAATTCATATATTGTTAATATATATTTAATATGTATTTTATTCATATTTAAAAAAAATGTATTATATAATATTTTATATTAAGGCATAAAAAAAAGGTACTTTGATTTTTTATTGTTTTCAATATTCAAAACTAAAACTAAACATTACATGTGGGATTCAAAATTATGCTGTAATTTATACTGATAATGGTCAGTATTTGGTTTGTATGAACACCACAAGTTTACACAAAACCTAACCCCTTCATAACTTTATAAAATTGTTATGCTGATAAATAATATCATTTTTAATAAAACAGTCTGCTTAAAATTAAAACACTGCAAACTAGGGGGACTGGTGATCATTTGGAGCCCACATCTATGCTCTACCTTGTCTATTTTGAGGCTTCTGTTTGTCTTCATGGCTGTTGACATTTTTAACCCCAGTAGGAGCATTCTGAGTCAGTGTTTAATCAGTAAATGATGTTTGGATGTTTAGTTCTGTCCCGTGGCTCACGCTGACACATACTGGGCAGGGGTGAGGATGTGCTGTCAGAATCTCCGTTTAGGAGGTGACAGCATCACAGAAACAGACAACATCATTGCCATGGAGCAAGACCGAGGTTGGTCCGGATGAATATAGGATTTAGACATGTTAGGGGTCTTTCTCACAGGACATGTTCATGTGTTTAAAAAAGCTAGGCTGAAGAAAACTTTTTTTAAAAACATTGCGCTTGTGGCACAAGATGCTCAAAAAATTGGTGGTCAGTGTTCTCCATTGGATACTATAGTTTGATATATATATATATATATGTGTTGAACCCTCTAAAGTGCGTTTTGCCGCTTAAGCAGTGATTAGTTGGCTGAAGTGTATTTCCTTGAGGGCGAGGGCAGAGGAATTGACCCAGATCATGTCGGAAGTTCAGAAGTTGAGCTGTATTTGAAGGAGTCTGAGAGGCCAGAGGGAGGTCGGGGCGGCTGAGGCCTGTTAACTCAGAACAGATGTGCTTCTCAAAGCAGTGAAGGAGAGGGATAGATATACAGATAGATAGAGTGTCCATAGAGGTGAATAACTCACTTTTTCCTGTCTTACTGTGCTGCTTTGCATTGTGATGAAACTGGTATTAGATGTAATTTTTCTAGATAAATCCCACAGTGAAGACTTCCTTCATGTCATGGATGTACAGTATCTTGACTGTCCAGTGAAGGTTCCAGCAGAACACTAGATGGCAGTGGAGTCACAGTGTTGATCTAGATGTGTTATCCACTAGATGGCAGCACAAGCTTATGTTAGGTAAAATAGATTTGAAATTTGAAAACATGCCTCTTAGTTTTATTATTAGGTTAAATTACATTTTGCTCCATTTTGCGTTATTTCTGATACTGCTATGGTTACTTTATGGTTTATTTATCAGTTTATTCATTCACTCATATACTTACTCTTAATCATTCTTTCATTGTGTTATGTAATTAATCTATAAAAAAAACGTTACATAACTATAAATAAATACATGTATATTCAGTTTTTTTTTATTAATAATGATTACAGCCAATGTAACATCTATTTCAGAAAATAAAAGCATTATATAGATATTAAATAGTGGTACAAATTTGATTTAATAATAATAATAAATTATGTATTTTAGTGTAATATTTCACTACGATATTTCATTATGAAATATAATTTCATTTCATTACATTTGAATTTTAATATATATTTTTCTATATATATTTATTCTTGTTAAACTATCTTCACAGTGTCTTATATTGTTTGACAGGCAATACTACTTAATTGTATTGGCTTGGAAATATGACATGCATCCAGCTTCAAATGAATATTATGGGCTGTGTAATTAAGAAGATTAGGCTTGCTCACAAAAAGAAAAGAAAAAAAAAGCTGTCAATATTTTAGTGTTGCTCTAGTCTGGCGGAATATTATTGATATTCCTGTAGTCTTGTCTGTTTGTATTTATAGTTGTATTTATTGTCACTCTAATCTCAGTATTTTAGTGTTGCTCTAGTCTGACAGTATGTGAATATTGGATTTAAAGCATTTTGTCTTTGATGTATTATCCCTGGAATATTCCAAAAATCCTGAAAAGTTTCCAAAATTTCTGGAATGTTTTCCGAAATTTACTGGAAATGTTCCACATATTTGCAACCCTAATTTTAAGTCAACCAGTCTGATGTATTTTATGTAACTCTAGTATGTCAAGTGTTTTAATGTCACTCTAGTCTCTCAATATCTTAATGTCACTGTAGTCTGTCAATATCTTAATGTTGCTCTAGTCTCTCAATATCTTAATGTCGCTGTAGTCTGTCAATATCTTAATATCGCTCTAGTTTGTCAGTATCTTAATGTTGCTTCAGTTTGTCAGTATCTTAATATCGCTCTAGTTTGTCAGTATCTTAATGTTGCTTCAGTTTGTCAGTATCTTAATATCGCTCTAGTTTGTCAGTATCTTAATGTTGCTTCAGTTTGTCAGTATCTTTATGTTGCTCTAGCCTTGACAGTATTTTAATGCTGCTCTAGTCTCTCAATATCTTAATGTTGCTCTAGTCTTGACAGTATTTTAATGCTGCTCCAGTCTCTAAATATCTTAATGTTGCTTCAGTTTGTCAATATTTTAATGTTGCTCTAGTCTCTCAATATCTTAATGTCACTGTAGTCTGTCAATATCTTAATGTTGCTCTAGTCTTGACAGTATTTTAATGCTGCTCTAGTCTCTCAATATCATAATGTTGCTCTAGCCTTGACAGTATTTTAATGTTGACTCTAGGCCTCTTCTCAGTATCTTAATGTTGCTTCAGTTTGTCAGTATCTTAATGTTGCTCTAGTCTTGACAGTATTTTAATGTCGCTCTAGTCTCTCAATATCTTAATTTGCTCTAGTTTGTCAGTATCTTAATGTTGCTTCAGTTTGTCAGTATCTTTATGTTGCTCTAGCCTTGACAGTATTTCAATGCTGCTCTAGTCTCTCAATATCTTAATGTTGCTTCAGTTTGTCAGTATCTTAATGTTGCTCTAGTCTTGACAGTATTTTAATGCTGCTCTAGTCTCTCAATATCTTAATGTTGCTCCTGTCTTGACAGTATTTTAATGTCGCTCTAGTCTCTCAATATCTTAATTTGCTCTAGTTTGTCAGTATCTTAATGTTGCTCTAGTCTTGACAGTATTTTAATGTTGCTCTAGTCTCTCAATATCTTAATGTTGCTCCTGTCTTGACAGTATTTTAATGTCGCTCTAGTCTCTCAATATCTTAATTTGCTCTAGTTTGTCAGTATCTTAATGTTGCTCTAGTCTTGACAGTATTTTAATGTTGCTCTAGTCTCTCAATATCTTAATGTTGCTCTAGTCTTGACAGTATTTTAATGCTGCTCCAGTCTCTAAATATCTTAATGTTGCTTCAGTTTGTCAGTATCTTTATGTTGCTCTAGCCTTGACAGTATTTTAATGCTGCTCTAGTCTCTCAATATCTTAATGTTGCTCTAGCCTTGACAGTATTTTAATGCTGCTCTAGTCTCTCAATATCTTAATGTTGCTTCAGTTTGTCAGTATCTTAATGTTGCTCTAGTCTCTCAATATCTTAATGTTGCTCCTGTCTTGACAGTATTTTAATGTCGCTCTAGTCTCTCAATATCTTAATTTGCTCTAGTTTGTCAGTATCTTAATGTTGCTCTAGCCTTGACAGCATTTTAATGTTGCTCTAGTCTCTTAATATCTTAATGTCGCTCTAGTCTCTCAATATCTTAATATCACTCTAGTTTGTCAGTATCTTAATGTTGCTCTAGCCTTGACAGTATTTTAATGTTGCTCTAGTCTCTCAATATCTTAATGTTGCTCTAGTCTTGACAGTATTTTAATGTTGCTCTAGTCTCTCGATATATTAATGTTGCTTCAGTTTGTCAATATATTAATGTTGCTCTAGCCTTGACAGCATTTTAATGTTGCTCTAGTCTCTTAATATCTTAATGTCGCTCTAGTCTCTCAATATCTTAATATCACTCTAGTTTGTCAGTATCTTAATGTTGCTCTAGTCTTGACAGTATTTTAATGTTGCTCTAGTCTCTCAATATCTTAATGTTGCTTCAGTTTGTCAGTATCTTAATGTTGCTCTAGTCTCTCAATATCTTAATGTTGCTTCAGTTTGTCAGTATCTTAATGTTGCTCTAGTCTCTCAATATCTTAATGTTGCTCCTGTCTTGACAGTATTTTAATGTCGCTCTAGTCTCTCAATATCTTAATTTGCTCTAGTTTGTCAGTATCTTAATGTTGCTCTAGCCTTGACAGCATTTTAATGTTGCTCTAGTCTCTTAATATCTTAATGTCGCTCTAGTCTCTCAATATCTTAATATCACTCTAGTTTGTCAGTATCTTAATGTTGCTCTAGTCTCTCAATATCTTAATGTTGCTTCAGTTTGTCAGTATCTTAATGTTGCTCTAGTCTTGACAGTATTTTAATGTTGCTCTAGTCTCTCGATATATTAATGTTGCTTCAGTTTGTCAATATATTAATGTTGCTCTAGCCTTGACAGCATTTTAATGTTGCTCTAGTCTCTTAATATCTTAATGTCGCTCTAGTCTCTCAATATCTTAATATCACTCTAGTTTGTCAGTATCTTAATGTTGCTCTAGTCTTGACAGTATTTTAATGTCGCTCTAGTCTCTCAATATCTTAATTTGCTCTAGTTTGTCAGTATCTTAATGTTGCTCTAGCCTTGACAGTATTTTAATGCTGCTCTAGTCTCTCAATATCTTAATGTTGCTCTAGCCTTAACAGTATTTTAATGTCGCTCTAATCTGACTTTTTTTTATGTCGCTCTAGTATGTCAGTATTTTATGTCACTCTATTATGTCAATGTTTTAATGTCGCTCTACACTCTCAATATCTTAATGTCGCTATAGTCTGTCAATATCTTAATATCGCTTTAGTTTGTCAATATCTTAATGTTGCTCTAGTCTTGACAGTATTTTAATGCTGCTCTAGTCTCTCAATATCTTAATGTTGCTTCAGTTTGTCAGTATCTTAATGTTGCTCTAGCCTTGACAGTGTTTTAATGTTGCTCTAGTCTCTCAATATCATAATGTTGCTCTAGCCTTGACAGTATTTTAATGCTGCTCTAGTCTCTCAATATCTTAATGTTGCTCTAGCCTTGACAGTATTTTAATGTTGCTCTAGTCTCTCAATATCTTAATGTTGCTTCAGTTTGTCAGTATCTTAATATCGCTCTAGTTTGTCAGTATCTTAATGTTGCTCTAGCCTTGACATTATTTTAATGTTGCTCTAGTCTGACTGTATTTTTATGTTGCTCTAGTCTTTCAGTACTTTGTGTCATGCTTGTCTTCACATGTCATATGTAACAGGATCTGTTTCATTATCATTCAACCGGCTGAAGTACTGAATGTAATGAAAAATCTAAACAAAGCATGTCACTGAACATGACCTAAGACCTAGTTTCTCTTGAACTGTATCTAATGGTCTTGACCCTAACCCTTAATGGTTCCAGCTCCATCAAAGCTCTGTAAAGTTGCTCCATTGTGTCATCTCCACTCTGATCTCCGTGTCCAGGTCTCGTTCTCCACCCATTACCCCTTCCTCAACCCTCGGTCGGTCCGCCACGATCCTCTCACACCCCTCCTGTGCTGTACCTTTGTCCCTGTTTGAATATTTCACATTGCTGTTGCCGCTGGTGCGTGATGCAGGACTGAGCTCTCATTGTGTACATGCGTGTGGGAGCGCTGGTATGCGGGCCCTTGGCGTGTGGTGCGACGGGGCATGCGTGTGGCCGCTGACGCCAGTCTGCCCGCCTGTGCCCGCCTGTCTGTCTCAGCACGCCACTGTTTGGACACACCTGACCGAGGCTGGAATCACCCACATGGCCTCCCGGGCTTTATCTCTTTCTCGTCTCCTTCATTCTCAGGTCGTACATTGACTCCTTCGATCTCTGTCCTTGTTTCTTCCCCTTCTCCTTAGTGTGCTCTTTGTATTTTACTGTCTCCCTCTTTCACTAACTTTTCTTTCATGTCTGGAGTGGTTAAAGAAAGAGTTCATTTATTTCTCGCATCTCTTTTCTGAGCCTTGTGAATCGTATCATGTGATTTTGGGCTTCAGAAAATCAGATTTGCTAAAACCTGAGCATTTTTAGAGCTTTAGGTTTAGATTTGTGCAAGATTTATAATTTCTTGATTTACGTTTGGCGCCCCAGAGGAACATTTTCTGAAGACATTTAAATATGAATTTTCTTCACCCAATATGATCATTTGTGTTGCTCCATCCTTGTGCTTTATCCATGATTGGTTGCTCATGTGTGGATTGTAGGGCTTTCTAACTTGACTTAGCTTCATTTGAAAGAAGTAAAGGTTACTTATGTGGTCCAAACAGTGGGACACATGCACAGTCTGATATTTTATGTGTGATCAAATTGCTATTCATCTGAAATACTTGAATATAGAGGGCAATTACACTTGGACTTTTCATGATCGGATTGAACATCTGACCAGTAAAAAAGTATGATGTGACTACGTGTAATTTATATACCGTACCTCCTGTGAGGATTCTTTGGTAATTTTTGGAGCTTAATAGCCTGAGATCTCCATTTACTTTAATTGTCGCCTGCAGTAAATGCTGACAGAATTTCAGTAACACTTTATTTTGATAGTCACGTTAGCACTAACTATAGTTATCTTGCAAATACATGTTAACTACCATTCATTAGAGTATTATAGACTGTCTGCTTAATATCTGCTAACACTTTAATTTGATGGTCCTCCAACATGGACGTTCTGCTGACTATAAGTAACTTTGCAAGTACATGCCAACTTATTCTACTAATTCTAATTTTTTCTTTCTTACTGGGCTGCATAACACTAAATGAACATGAGCAGTACTTGACATCAACTCACTGATGTCCATGATGTTGAATGAATCATGAAATCTTGTACCTCTCAGATGACCCTGGTGAGAAAGGTTAGAGTGTAAAGTCACAATCTGTTCGTCGTTCCTGTCTCTCTCCGCTCACACCTCACTTCACCAGGGCAGCTCTGCCAGTTTTGCACATTTTTTCAGTTGACATATTTCAGACTTATCTTATTGATTTGTTTGTTTGTTTTCACATGCTGGGAGTCTTGTCCCTGTACTGTCATGCCTGTTAAATCACAATTCCATCTGAGAAAGTGAGAGAGAAGGAGAGAGAGAAAGAGAGACAAAGTGGTGCCCCATGTTTATCGGAACCATGGAGTTGAATTCCAGATGGCATGATAAGGAGAAAAACAAGCAAACAAAAACTCGAAAATAGAAAGTATGAAAGTAAAAGAGAGGGCAGACAGGCTGACGACGGGAGCCCTGGTGCACTCTGGGAAAATTGTTTGGGAGTGTGCTGGTTGTCGCTCCTTTGATTTGCTCAGATGGGGCAGATTAAATTTAGTCATTTCAAATTCACCCTCAAACTCAAACTGAATCAACAAAATGTTTTAGCAATATATGGCAATTAAATATGGAGGCATTCTTTAATGTTGCTCTGCTTTTCATTTTCTGGTCTCCTGGATTTGATACTGTGTGTATGTAGAAGTCAATGACATGATAAAAATTGTATTTGTACATTCCAGACCTATTCAATTATTAAGAAAAATTAACCTGTTTTATGCATACAGTGACTCGAATGCACTTCATGCATGCATATACTGTACAAATTAATTATTATTCAGCAAAGATGCTGTTCTTTTGAACTATATTCATCAAAGGATCCTGAAAAAACGTATCACAGTTTCCAGAATAATATGAAGCAGCACAACTGTTTTTAACATTGATAATAATAAATGTTTCTTGAGGAGCAAAACATATTAGAATGATTTCTGAAAGACCAAGGGACACTGAAGACTGGAGTAATGCTGTTATTCACCTTGCATACAGGTTAAATTATATATTACAAATGATCAATAGAACAGTTTATTTTAAATTGTCAATACATCTCACAATATTACCAATATTTAGCTGTATTTTTTTTTTTTTTTTTTTTGATCAAACAAATGAGCTTGGTGAGCTTGGGAGACTTTTCTCAAATAAATTACGAGATCTTACCAACCCCAAACTTCTGAACGGCAGTTCATTACAATTTCATAACTAAAAAGAAAATAATAAAAATAGGGGGAAAAAAACTGCTTAATTGTATTTTTTTAAGTAGTGGAGAAGGTATGTTTTAAAATATTATTCATATTTGAAAGACAGGACCCCTGTAGACCCTCCTTGCTGTGTCAAGGTCAGAACATGACATTGTTTACTCAGTGACTACATTAATTAGCTCAGAATGTCAAGTGTCAAATGGCATTACCCAAAGAAAAATCCATTTCAAAATTCTTAAATTCTATAAAAATTATTTTAAAGTTTGTTCATATAAATAAAATTATTTTATAAAAGATAAATTTTTTTAGAGTCATTAAACCAAAACATATGGTGAAAATACTGTCAAAATATTTCAAAAATGTATGAACATGATACAAAGAGCATTGTCATTGACCCAAGAGTTATTGATTTTGCAGAGGTCTGAAGTGGGATTTGTCTCAGTATGTTTACACTGGGATGCCGTTCACTAAATAGCCCCGTCTCATGCTGCTGTAGTATGATGAGATCGCGTCCACAAAGAAAACAGGACATACAATCCAGCTAAAACCAGCATAATCCCCACACTGAAGGAGAGAAAATAAGGTAAAGTTTCTGAACGGTGCGCTACTCTCCCATCTGTTTCACTTTTGATGGTTTATGATGACCCGGCCATGACCTTTCGTTTCACCCTCCATGCCCCTCCCTGTTACCGGTCACCTGACCACATGGAGTGATTGCACGAAACAAACCGAATACAACAACGAAATATTTGTGCTTGATGAATTAGCCGGGCCTTTGGCAAATTTAGATTGTGGAAGACGCTTATGAATGGGGCAAACCCACAAGGATCCAAAATCAACACTGACCCAAAACCCTGGTGTTCTCTGAACTTGCCCCCCAAACCTTTTCCTGTCAAGAGATTAGCTGAATGTGTGGGAGCAAGGAAAGCTAAAAATTGAGCGTAATCGTTATGCCAAGTGGCCTTGAGAGTCACTTTTCACTGACTTGTATGTTCCCGGGTCATATCAATCGCCGGCCAGTAGTATCATTTTAAGTGTGTCACTTCCTGTTTTAGGTGGCATGTAGGAAGAGAGGCCGATCACATTTGAAAGCGCATGTCTGGCCAACGGGATCAGAGGATAAGACTATTTGTTTGCTTTCGCTTGTTAAGAAAGGGTAGGGGAGCTCGGCCCTCGCTGTTTTAGAAATGCTTCCCTCTGCCACACACACACATACAGTCCCCAGAACACACTGACTGGAACCTGACCTCCATCTCACCCGGGATCTCTGGGAAAAAGCAGACAGCCAGAGTGAATATTCAGACACGAAATCACAACCAGACCAGTCATTGAGCACAAGAGCCTTCATCCAGGCCAAACCACCCAGGGAGTCGGCCCCCTTGTGCCCAGAGAGAGAGCCCTGCCCTGGGGCAACACGCTCAGCAGCAGCCCTTGTGTCCACATGGAGGAGGGAGATTATTGCTGGAGATGGCGATGAAAAGTGACACTTACATGATTATGAAAACATGTTTTGAAGAGCATCACTGTTTGTCAGTAGCAGTCAATAATAGCATTGTGATTCCAGAGAGGATGACTTGAAATCACAAAGAGGATTCTGGGAACGCTGCTCCATATAGGTCAGTTTGGGTTGCTTTTTCTGCTTTTTCTCTGTCTGTCTAGTGATTTTTGCATTGGCCGTGGCTGGTTTGCGATCCCATGATCGAGGTCAGGTAAAGGGGACAAGAGGAACAGACACGCGTGCACACACTCAACACATGCCACCCTTTTCCCGACCCCTGCCTCATCTCCCACAAGCCCCTGGGTGCAGAAGCCTGGCACCAGACAGTTATTCCAGCCCTCAGGCAGCAGAACAACTACAGGTCACACAGTCAGAGAGAAACAGAGATGCAGAGGAAGAAAGAGGTTAAGGTTTGTGTATGTGAAACACTATATTTCATATGTATGTGAAGCATTTTTTCCCCATGAATCCATGGGAATTGGGGAATTTTGCCCGGATATCGGCATTGTGATGTTGTGCGCTCAATGCAACGTATGTTTTATTCTTGAGGGATGTGTATTTTGCAGTTTCAGTGGCTTGACACTTGGATTTTATGTTTTGCCCACACAAAACTGTGTCTTTATTCACTGGCAGGAGATTTTCTGCCCCTTTAAAGATTTAACATTTGTTTCGAGTGTAGATTTTTTTCTCTCCTTTAAATATGCTAATTAAACAACATATACATAGCAAGATGAGTTCTCATTGCTTTTCATGTCTGTTGTTTCTCTTTATATCTTTTTTGCATGCAGTTCTGTTCTTTAAAATACAAAGTAGAATTGTTTTTTTCATGATCAGTAAATTAATTAGTTGTGCTGTTTTCGTTTTTTAATTCGTGTCCTAAGCTCATGAAAAGAGCAGAAGGAAGCGGAGAGAAGACTCTGTGATTGGATTAAATTTTCCTCTCTTTGTAAACATTGTGACCTGAGTTTTTGACGCACAATTTTCGTGCTTTAAATGTTTTCGTACCCTTTCAACACACGCGTCTTCATAACAAGGGGAGCAGAGATGAAGGCCTTATTTAAAGTCTTTGAGTCTTTGTGAGCTGCATGGGGTGTGTTTTGCTCTGTTTTGTTCTGCTAAATCCTCTGTCTGTTTGCTCTAAGAAGAGCCCTGAGCGATTAGTAATATTTCGACTGAAGGAGAACATTTTACCCTCCTCCAGGTTGGTTGATTTTGTTAATTGAGTAGAAGTGTGTGCTTGTGGGTTTGTTTGTGTTCACGGCCTTTAGTGTGTTTGAGTCAGACTGATTTACCATAGTACAGGAAGTAAACACAGTAAATCACTGCAGCTGTCTATCCACTTAACAGGCTCACAACATGTCCCAGGCTCAGAAATACAACTGTTACAACTCTCCCAATCCCACCCCCAAAAAACCCTAACTAATTATTACCACAGAAAAAAAAAAATCGTAAAAACTAGTATTAGTAGTATTGGTATCAGTGATACTGGTCTTCATTTATAATACTTAGTAAGAAGATGTCATTTAACAGATATTTAAAATATCAAAGAAAAACTATCTTTATATCATTTTCACATTAATTTGTAGATTCAGTGCATGTGAAAATTATGTATGATTACAAATTTAAATGTTAGGTGCAATTAATCGTGATTACAGAAATCGGTGCCATTATTTTTTGAATCGATCAACAGCAAATGTATGTATATACATATGCATACAGTACATTTTCATAAAGGGAAGCATGCAAACAAACAACTGTTAGTAAATTACTAGTTCAAAAACTACTGAATTGGCTGACACATTGTGTGAGGTAAATGATTTGTGTTCAGAGCATGTTTTGGGATGTGTGTTTCTGTAGATGCACGGTCTGGAGTGAAGTAGCGTGGCCTGAAATGAGAGCGCAGACCTGAGGAGAACAGGGTCTATCAGGAGAGAGGGTCTATCAGCACAGGCATCAATGGAAATCTGAGTGGGGGCCATTAAGTAGAAGGAACAGTAGTGCGAGTGGGGGGATGAGGACAGAAAGAGGGAGAGAGAGAGAAAGAGAGAGAGGGACAGGGAAAGGATTGTTCGGAACAGACTGACTGTCCTTTTAGTCTTATCTCTCACAGCTTCTTTTACAGAAAACTAAGGTGCGAGCGAGAGAGAAGGGAAAAAGAAAAAAGAACACTTTCTCTCCCTGCTGTTTTCCCTTTCTCTGATTTCTCCTCTCTCCGTCTCACTCCATTTCATCCCTTCTGTTTTCTTTTGTCCATTTCGAAGTCTTTTCCTCCTCATTTGCTTCTCCGAGTCGTGTTGTATACTGTATCATCTCAGAGCTGAATCTCGCCTCCGTTAAAGGAATATTCCAGCATCTGTGGCCTGTGAGTCTACTGCCACCAACTTGTCCTTCAGTTTACAAAAATATGAACAGAAACGGCACTGACTGTAATGTACCTACAGCTTAAGTCTTTCAGGAGTGTTTTAAACAGCAAGTGTGCAGCGCAGATTTTTGCCATGTTATTAAGTACTGTATGTGTTTTGAGCAGTAAAGTCTACTAAATTGTAAACAGTATTTTGCAAATAATCCCTTCTGGTATGTGTATAATCATGAATTTATTGTTGCAGGTTCATGTTAAAAAACAAAAAACAAACAAACAAAAAACCCTGTTCTTTTTACAAAATAAAACTGGCAGCTGTGGTTACCAGAATAATAATTGTGAATTATAAGATGACTTGTTTACATTCAAAAACTGTTCACAGATTGTTTACTGCTGCTTAGAGGTGCCATGAATGCATTTACACAGCAGTTGCAACTGATACTATGGGCTGAGGTGGCTCAGAAAAGGCATAATTTAGTCTGGCTTTAATCCAGCATTGCATCTTTACATTGAATTTTGAGCAGGCATAGAGCAGCCTTAACTCGGCTGTGTAAAGATTCTTTAGTAAGTGATTTTATTACACTAATCTCATATAAAGTCAGTACATACAACATTTGACAGACAATAGAAGAATAATTATGTTATCATACACAAATTTATGAATTTACATGCGCTTATCAGTAAAAACGTTTGTCATTTGAGTTGTAAAGTTGTCACAACTTGTGTTGTGTTTTTCCTGAAATATTCCTATAACATCTGATCCGCTGCCTTTTCTCACCCAAAAGGCTTTGTTTGTTCAGCATGGATTCATTCAGTACCTGCTCAACCACACAGCATGTTACCTATTCAGATATTTGACAATGAATATCTGCCTGAAGGAAGGTTTAAGCTGTAACAACATCAGCAGTTTAGACTTGCAGACAAATGCAGACACCCGTTAATATCTTTATTATGTCAGGCTTCTCTCTGTAGTTACTTACAAGCAAATTCGAAAAGACCAGAAGAGATGTTTCTCTTTTTTAGTGGTACTTGCTCAGACAAGGACTATTAGCGCACACATTTATTTTTTCGCTTGCCGCTTTATCTCAGTGCATTTATTGAATGGTTATGGGCTTATAAATCTGTATTTTCATTAGAATATCAACATTTGTGAGATTTATGGTGTGTGGTTGCACAAGTGCACATTCAATACAATTAAGTGCACTTCTTTTTCACAACGACCATCTAGAACACTAGCAACAATTGTGGCAGCCACCCACAGCACCCTAGCATGGTGGTGGTGAGTTTCGCATGGGCTTGCATGCACATTTTCTTCAGCAAATGTAAAAATTTAGCGTTTGTTTTGCAGCACCCCTTTAAAACAGTGTCATCCTCATGTTCACGCACTGTCTGTGTGTGTAGGTACATCAGCGTAGCATGTTCCATGGCTGATAGAGAGGAAATGGGAGGGGTGTGTGTGTGTGTGTGTGTGAGGGTGAGGGTGGGGATAATTAGATATCAAAGGCAGGGAGGCAGAGGTCTTCTCTGATGCTAAAGCACTTATTAATGAGATAGGCCTTATCTGTCCTCCTCTGAGGAATTCTGCCTTTGATCGGCCCCACTTTGGACTTAATACATTTTTGATTGATAGGCGGAGATGACAGAGGAACGAGGTGAGGAGAAGAGAGAGGGCAGTGCTGTAAAGATGGAGATGCAGTTGTTTCAGTGCCCTTCATTTGACAGAATAACCAGTGAAACGGGATCATGGGAAGGCATTAATTGTACGTCTCACACACACACATACCGGAAGGGAGCGAGATGTTGAGCGAGCCACTGTCGATGACTCATGGGCCACACAAGAGAGGGACGCGGTTGATGGCTAGCAGGAGGAATTCTGGGAAGTTATCGAAGGTGGGAATGGTAATAGATAACATACGGCTCTCAATAACACACAAACACCACATACAGACACAGAGGCGATGTGTCACTTTCACTTCCTACGACTGAACGTGGCCATTAAAGCCATGTCGTGTGTCTCTGTCAGAACGAAAGGAGAAAGAAGGACGAGAGAGGAGGGAAGAATAAAATGAGAGAAGCCATAACTGCAACTCTGTCACTGTCCATTACTTACATTCATCATAAACTTATACACACACTTCCATTCAACACATTCTACTCATAGACAGGTTATAATCAAAGCAGCCGCCACAACACGCACACTTATATCCACACACACGCGACATTCTTCATAAAGACAGGATATCGATCAACTTGATGTCATTTTTAGGAGGCCAAATCAATTACGTAGAACAATAATGTAAAATGAGAGGCAGGTTTAAACCTGTGTGGATGAACAAATTCAAGCACAGCTACTGTGACATACAGTGGAAACAACCAAACTATTTACTAGCTACTATAACAATACAAATATTGAGAAAAGTTTGTCTTTATTATACAACCAAAATGATGCGTTGTGAGAATATTGTAAAAATGCTTTTTGTTTTTTTCCCAGATAAAACCAAAACACATATTTGGGAAACATTGTGTCTAGGGTTTTCTTCTGTGTGTGGGGTGTGTGTGGTGTGTGTGTGGTTTTATTTTTTTCTCTTTAAAATTAAATTAGAAGTTTTTTGAATACACTAAGGGTGCAAGACCATGTTGTATCTCTATTGAATTCACTGTCTTTTTGCCTCTGCAAAAAAAAAAAAAAAAAAAACACTACAGCAACATGCACAGGGAGTCTGAGGTGACTGTAATGAGACGTCTTTAATTTCACAACAAATTTTATCAGTTGCTTTCAAAAACTGAAGAATTTAATTTTTTTTTTAAAGAAATTAATACTTTTTTATTCAGCAAGGATGCATTTGATTGATGCAAAAAGTGACAGTAAACATTTTCATTGCCAAAATATTTTTATTTAAAAAAAAACCCTTCTGTTGTTTTGAACATTGTAAAAAATAATAAATAAATAAATAAAAATACTGGAAAAGTATCATGTTTCCATGTAAATATTGAGCAGCAAAATTGTTTTCATCATTGATAACAATAAGAAAAATCATAATATTTATATTAATAATTGAGCGCTAATAAGTAAGCATCAAATCAGGATATTAGAATGATTTATGAAGGTTCATGTGACACTGAAGACTTGTGTAATGATGCTGAAAATTCAGCTTGGACATTACAGGAAAAAATATATATTGAACCTGTTAGTTCAATTGTAATAATATTTCCATTATTACTGTTTTTGCTGTATTTTAGATCAAATAAATGCAGACTTGATGAGCAAAAGAGACTTCTTTGAAAAACATTACAAAATCTTACCAACCAAACTTTTGAACAATTAGTGTATGGTTAATAAAAATGTATAAAAGTACATTATAAACAATAATTATAAATGAATAATAATAGTCAATATAAACAATTCTTCCACCAACTTATGAGCATTTCATTAGCTTACCTTGCAGACTGATTACGGCTGACAAACAATGTACGTTTTAATAGTTTGTAGCAACTTGTGGCATTAATATTGATGTGCATGTGCGGGAGTAATGTTTCAGACACGGTTTGTGCAATCAGCATTCAGAGCATTCAAGATTAACCATTTTATAATAAACCATAAGCTCAATTCCACTTGCCTCAACAACATGTGGGCATTTGACATGTAAATCTCCAATGACACCAGTTCTGCCTATTCCGTGTGTTTGTAGGTTAATTTTCACGGTCTAATCTTTACAGTCTGCCCTGAGGGGTCGATGTTGAGACTTATTGAGTTTGCTCTGAGGTAATCGAACTCCAGCAAGGCCTTCAAACCCCGGTCCAAATATGGATTCTTCTCAAAGTCATCTGGAAGTTTCTCATGTAGGGTTGTTTGGAACTACAGTGAAATATACAAACATTTCTAGAGACGGAGTTTGTCCCACCATTGATAAACTCCATCTGACTCATTTTCTTGATGCTGCAAAGACTATGCAATTGGGTGAGAATCAAAAGGAAGATGAAGACAAAAGAAGAGAGGAGGGCAAAAGAGACAGAGAAGGGGGGTCAAAACCCATTTCAGCGACATGAGTGGTACTCCACAGATGGAGGACAGACAGGAAAAGAGCTATAAAGTATGGAGCGACAGCACACACATCACACAGACAGGCCTGCCGCCTGCTCGGCTGATAACACAGCCTGTCTCGCACCTCTCTCGCCCTATCAACATCATCCATCATCCACCCACAACCCCTTCAAGTCCACCTCCACCCAGCCCTGCCCAGCCACACCTGCTGTATGGTCCCATCTCCATCCGATACGGCTCTCATCAACCAGAGAGAAAGATCTTCAGACGCCATGTGTATCATCGATAATATAAACCCCCTCAGATGTGATGTCTGTGTTGGCGTGCACTCAGTCTTGTGTGGCAGACAAACTCATCTCTCTCTAAATTTTAAAACTGCTGAGATTATTCTGTAGGAAGTGTCTCACCGTGCAGAGAACTTCTTGGAAATCTGCAGAGCTTTCTGGAGAATTCTGCAGGTGGATTACTCTCAAGAAACAAAGACGTGTGCTGTAGAACTGCAGAAGTATGCCTTGTATTATTCATTTTATTTTTCATAATATAATTTGAAAATGTATATGTTATCACCTCAGGCCCAAACTACCCCACCATAATATCCTTCAGTTTTGGGTGAGTCAAAAAAAAAAAGAAAAAATGTAGAATTGTCTGTCGGTTGTTCTATCTTTTTTTCTTTCTGTCTATATCTACCTATATGTCTGTCTGTCGTTCTTTCAGTTTGTCATTTTATCATTCTATCTGATGTTCTATCGTTCTGTCTGTCTTTCCGTTCTTTCTGTCATTCTATCATTCTATCTGTCTATTTTTTCTGTCTGTCGTTCTATTCTTCTGTCCATCTTTGTCTGTTGTTCTGTCTGTTATTCTCTTCTATACTGTATCATTCTGTCTTTAGTTCTATCATTCTTTCTCTTCTATTGATCTGTCTGTCAGTTGTTCTTGTCTGTCATTCCTTCTTTTTTGTTGTTTTATCATTCTTTCAGTCTGTTATTCTATCATTCATTCTGTCTGTCTGGAGTTGTATCATTATGTCAGTCTGTCGTTCTTTCTGTCTATCTGTTGTTCTGTTGTTCTATCGTTCTTTCCGTCCACCGTTCTGTCTAACATTCTGTCTGTCTGTCATTCCTTCTTTTTTGTTGTTTTATCATTCTTTCTGTCTGTTATTCTATCATTCTTTCTGTATGTCTGTAGGTTTATCATTATGTCTGTCTGTCGTTCTTTCTGTCTGTCTGCTGTTCTGTTGTTCTATCATTCTTTCTGTCCGCCATTCTGTCTGTCATTCTATCATTTTTTCTGTCTGTCTTTGTCTTTCCTTCTTTTATGCCTTCTTTTTTTTTCATTCTATAAATCATATCATTCTATTCATTCTGTCTGTCTGTCTGTCATTCTGTTATTTGTCAGTTGCAATCATAATATCTTTCTGTTGTATATTTTCTGTCCTTGTCTGCTGTTCTTGTGTGTTCTATCATTCTATCGTCCGCCGTTCTATTCTGTCCTGTCTGTCTGTCTGTCTGTCTTCCTTCTTTTTTGTTGTTTTATCAGTCTTTCTGTCGTGTTATTCTATCATCTTTCTGTATGTCTGTGTTGTATCATTATGTCTGTCTGTCTGTCCGTTCTTTCTGTCTGTTGCTTGTTTCTGTTGTTCTAACATTCTTTCTGTTCCGTGTTCTGTCTGTCATTCTATCACTTTTCTGTCTGGCTTGTTATGCCTTCTTTTTATTCCTTTCTTTTTTGTCATTCTATCATCTATCATTCTTTGCTGTCTGTCCTGTCATATCTGTTTACTTACTTTGTAGTTTATCATGCTTTTCTGCTGTTCTGTTGTTCTATCATTCTTTCCGTCCGCCATTCTATCATTCTGTCTGTCTGTCATTCCTTTTTTTGTTGTTTTATCATTCTTTCTGTCTGTTATTCTATTATTCTTTCTGTATGTCTGTAGTTTCATCATGTCTGTCTGTCTGTCGTTCTTTCTGTCTGTCTGCTGTTCTGTTGTTCTATCATTCTTTCTGTCCGCTGTTCTGTCTGTCATTCTATCACTCTGTTTTTCTTTCTGTCTGTTATTCCTTCTTTTTTGTCATTCTATCATTCTTTCTGTCTGTCTGTCATTCTGTTACTTTGTAGTTGCATCATAATATCTGTCTGTTGTTATTTCTGTCTGTCTGCTGTTCTGTTGTTCTATCATTTTTTCCGTCCTTTGTTCTGTCTGTCATTCTATCATTCTGTTTATCGTTCTATTATTCTATCTGTCAGCCTATCACTCTAACTCTCTGTCGCCCTTTCTACGTAAAAATCAGTCAAATCATGTAAAGTGAATGTCGTACAGTCTTACTCAAGACTAAACAAATTAGTTGAAAGCGCGGAAGAGACACTATTTCTCAAGCGCTTTCCGCGAGCGCTATTCGAGACGGAGTGAAACATGGACAAATGCGTTTCATTCATTCCGTATCATAACCCCCCCCCTCGCCGACACAGTTTTGCGTAGGGCACCCACTGCTTGTTCATGTGGTTAACATCATGTCGAGATGATGCTGTGAAAGTTTGTTTTATTTTTACTTCCGAAAGATGAGGCTGCAAAGAATCAGTGGTTAAAATTTGTTTCCGACACGCGCTGTACACGGTAGACCAATCACAACAGACTGGGCCATCTGACCAATCAGAGCAGAGTAGGCTCGTGGAAAGGAGGGGTTTAGAGAGACTGAACCTTAGAACTGCTTCGAACGAATCGTTTGAGAATCATTGGAAAATTAGGTGATATTAAATGCATATTTTTGAGAAACAAAGTTTTTTTGACCTTGCTTTACAGGTGCATCTCCATAAATTAGAATGGCATGGAAAAGTTCATTTATTTCAGTAAAACTCAAATTGTGAAACTTGTGTATTAATAAATTCAATGCACACAGACTGAAATAGTTTAAGTTCTTTTGGTTCTTTTAATTGTGATGATTTGGCTCACATTTCACAAAAACCCACAAATAAATTCACTATCTCAAATTAGAATACTTCATAAGAACAATAAAAAAACATGTTTAGTGAATTGTTGGCCTTCTGGAAAGTCTGTTCATTTACTGTACATGTACTCAATAGTTGGTAGGGGCTCCTTTTGCATGAATTATTGCATCAATTCGGCGTGGCATGGAGGTAATTTTTTTGTGGCACTGCTGAGGTGGTATGGAGCCCAGGTTTCTTTGACAGTGGCCTGCAGCTCATCTGCATTTTTTGGTCTCTTTTTCTCATTTTCCTCTTGACAATACCACATAGATTTTTTATGGGGTTCAGGTCTGGTGAGTTTGCGGCCAGTCAAGCACACCAACACCATGAACATTTAACCAACTTTTGGTGCTTTTAACAGTGTGGGCAGGTATCAAATCCTGCTGGAAAATGAAATCATCATCTCCATAAAGCTTGTCAGCAGAAGGAAGCATAAAGTGCTCAAAAATTTCTTGGTAAACGTGTGCAGTGACGTTGGTTTTCAAAAAACAAAATGGATCAACACCAGCAGATGACATTGTACCCTAAATCATCACAGACTGTGGAAAATTAACTCTGGACTTCAAGCAACTTGGCTATGAGCTTCTCCACCCTCCTCCAGACTCTAACCTTGGTTTCCAATGAAATACAAAACTTGCTCTCATCAAAGAGGACTTTGGACCACTGGGCAAAAGTCCAGTTCTTCTTCTCATTAGCCCAGGTAATACGCCTCTGACGTTGTCTGTGGTTCAGTAGTGGCTTAACAAGAGGAATAAGACACTGTAGCCAAATTCCTTGACACGTCTGAGTGTGGTGGCTCTTGATGCATTGACCCCAGCCTCAGTCCAGTCCTTGTGAAGTTCACCAAATTCTTGAATCGATTTTGCTTGACAATCCTATAAGGCTGCGGTCTCTCGGTGGGTTGTGCATCTTTTTCTTCCACATTTTTTCCGTCCACTCAACTTTCTGTTAACATGCTTGGTTACAGCACTCTGTGAACAGCCAGCTTGTTTGGAAATGAATGTTTGTGGCTTACCCTCTTGTGAAGGGTGTCAATGATTGTCTTCTGGCAACTGTCAGATCAGCAGTCTTCCACATGATCGTGTAGCCTAGTGAACCAAACTAAGACTCCATTTTGAAAGCTCAGGAAACCTTTGCAGGTGTTTTGAGTTGAATAGCTGATTGGCATGTCACCATATTCTAATTTGTTGAGATAGGTGGGTTTTTGGTGGGTTTTTGTTAAATGTGAGCCTAAATCATCACAATTAAAAGAACAAAAGATTTAAACTACTTCCGTCTGTGTGCACTGAATTTTAATGTAGTACACGAGTTTCCCAATTTGAGTTGAATTACTAAAAATAAATGAACTTTTCCACAACATTCTAATTTATTGAGATGCAAACCTGTATATGTAAACCTATTGTTGGAGACTCCCAAAACAATATTAGGAATCTTAAAAATGGCATAATGTGGGCAGTTTAATTTCGGCATGCTGTTTGCTACCTCGATTAAAATTCAGGAACTACACTGTCACATTATAACTGAAAATCTGATAATGCCTTTAGGCACCAATAAGTTCTAGCACTCTAAGGCCCATTTGAAACATTTACCAAGTTGAAATCCACAAGACTCTGCAGACTTCTCCCCCACAGTCAGCATAGAAAATGTGGAAAAAGAGTGTTCATATTCCATCTGGGCCACATATAACCCACATGTAATAGTTTAACCACAGTCATAACAAATACTGCAGTTAGTCTATCACATGAGTGTTTTGTTCATAAACTAACTGTGATCATGTTTAAGGTACCTTCTGGTATACAGATATGAAAGTTTTTTTGAAAGTTATGCTAAAATGTAATTTGCACATGTACATCAAACTTCTGGCGTCCCTTTGTCAGAAATGACAATTAGACGTAAAGAGAAGCAAATGACTCTTCAAGGCCACCATTGTTCTCTCATCACTCTGGGTTTTGTTTGCGTATCTCCCCCGACTCGTGTGTCCTTGTTGCTCTGTGTGCGAGTTTGTGCTCATGTGTGTAATGGAAGTAATTATGCAAATGATGGCTGACGTCCCAGTGAAGCACAATGTCGATACGAACACCCCGTTACCCACATGTGCCTGTGTATTTACACACGCACAAATTTCATCCCTCCAAATGACCTGTGACCCGGCAGTTGCACAACTCTCTCAGTTCTGGAAAGACAGGTTCAGGGGACAGATGACAAAAGGCCTAACAATGGCTGTCATTGGGGAAGACCCAGAACCCAGGGTATAAAAATACTGAAATATTGAATGAAAGGGAAAAAGTGCTGTCAGACTCTTTATTTAAGGAGTCTGAAGAACTGTCTGGTGGACCATAGTCTTTTTGTCTGTCTCACGGCTTCTCTCACTGTGTTGTGAATCCATTTTTGAGTTCTGGATGTTTTCCCTCATTATTAGCCATTCTCTTTTCTGCAGAAAAGAAGTGTCACTTTCATTCAGATTCAGATGATTGACAAGTGAAGCTTGAGGAGTTTCAAATGAGTGTAATGAGTTTCAGTCTGCTTCAGTCATCAACCTTGAGCCTGAAAAAACAGACTCTGTGCAAGTGGATGTGAATGCAGACTCTTCAAGATGAACAATCTGTGCATTACACAGCATTCATAATGCAAGTGGGTGCTTCTTTTTTTTTCAACTATGAGCACTTTTGGCCCTGTGAACTGTTAAAAATGAACCTTTAGTGATAAAAGTGTGCCTTATTGAATTTATAAACAATATCCAAAAGTGGAAATGCATTCATCACATCAATTCATTTATAAATTCGGAAATTAATTTAATTTAATATAACAATTTACTATACATCAGTTTAATATATAATTGTGCCATGTTTATAACTACACATTTATAATTATTTTCACACAGTAAACATTAAAAATGTGTTTATTTGCTTATTTGGTATACTCTTTGTTTAGATTATAATCATTTTAAATATGTAATAATTCAAATTAAGCATTCATTTTCATAGATTAATATAAAAAAAAAGTAACATAAAAGGCATTTGAAACATTGAATAAATGACCAAATTAAAAGTTTACAAGTCAGTTTTAACGTGACCATGACGTAAAAAAAAAATCTAATTTTTGTAATAAAAAAATGTAAATGTTAAGTGTTAAAATCACTAACAACCTTATTTAATTTTTTTATTGTTTGTTTGATTGATTGATTTACTTAATAACAGATTGATTTGCTTGCAGTGCATTTGCGGGAGTATGTTTCTGGCCTAAATTTAATCTCTTCAGGCAACAATTTCAGTTTATTATCTACCCAATTGTGATTTCAATGCTACTTTTAAGCAGCTATTGTAGCCAGTTTAAAAGTTTTCATTTGTGTGACATTGTTATTACGCTTTCAGAATAACAACATTAGGCAGTAGCAGCTGTGGCTTGACACACGTATAATCTGGATATAGTTGTGCTTATTACTGTGATCCAGTGGTGGTAGACTTATTTATGTTATTGTGGTTTTACAACCGAAGGGAATGCAAACGACTGAGCGCACTAAACGGATTACATTACACAGTTATTTCTCCCTTTCTCCTCCCTTTCTCCATCTATGCCATACCTGCCCGTCTCTCTCTCTGCTTTTTCTATATGCCTGGGGAGGGAATTGGGCTGGTTATGCATGTTCAGTAACAGGAGAGCCTATTGAAGGAGCCGTGCTGCTAATTTGCCATGGCCATGTTCCCCCTGAGTGAAGGAGATCTGCCTCACTCAAACACACACACACACACCCACACACACACACACACCACACACACACACACAACACACACAAAACACACACACACACACACACATTAACTAACGCAGAAGTTTATGTTGAGAAACTGACATTTAGTAGAGTTTAATATTAAGTTATATATAATTAGATTTTTGGCCAATTAGATTTCACAGTGGGCGGAGCTACACAGTATAAAATCAGATGGCCAACAATTGTTTTGTCACTTTTTTGATCGAAAGCTTTTTTCGCTTCATGATAAGCAGCATGCCTATTTATATGGAAGCCTGTTTCCACCACGGGATAAAAAAAAAAAATATATATATATTAATAGAAACAAAGTTAATTGTGACTTTTATTGCCAGTTCGACTTTTTAGCGATTGTACTTGTGAAGTATTATTTTGGCAATTCTGAGTAAAAAGTACATTTTTGAGCAGTTGTCAATTCTGACTTTATCTTTTAATCTGACGTTTTTTATACTAACGCAATTTTAGTTTACAATCTCACAATTCAACCCCCCCCCCCACCCCATAATTGTGACTTTATTTCTCGCAATTGCAATTTATAGGCTTTCTCATAATGCTGACATTAATTTCTTGCAATTCTGGGTTTATATCTCGCAATTCTTACTTTTTTTTTCTCTGAATTGTAAGATATAAACATGAAATTGCGAGTTTATAAGTCGAAACTGCGAGACCCAAAGTTACAGTTTTTAAGAAAATTTAAGAATTACGAGTTTATAACTCAAAATTGCAAGATATAACCCAGAATTCAGAGAAAGAAAGTCAAAATTGCAAGATGTTAACTCGCAATTATGAGTTTATAACTTTCAATTGCAAAATATAAACTCGCAATTCTCAAAAGTAAAAAATTGTGAGATATAAACTCGCAATTGCAAGAAAAGTGAGAATTGTGAGATAAAAAGTTGTAATATTCCATATATTTAGGATTACTTTGGTGTTATATTGTACGTTTTATACTTGGTAGAATAATTGTTGTGATTAATTTTATATTAATAATGAATATTACCAATAATATTAATAATACATTTAGTTATTTATTCAACTGTATCATATTGCTGTTTGCCATCATTTTATAAATGCATTAAGCAAAATGAAGCACTGTTTTTACTACAGTTAAAGGGGTTTCAGGAGGCACTGAGACATTCTCACACTTGACAAAAAGAAAGAAAAAAAGGGGCACAAAGCAATTCCTCCATTTATGTCCAATTCTTCCACTTCCTGTTGAACTTTGGAATGAGACTGGAGCAAGAGTGGTGGCGGTGGGAATCTAGTGGACCCTAATTTGAGCCCTGACCCCTCCGTTAGCTCTAACGGCTCCAGACACAACGCATCCTGTGTGTGCGGCTCAGACCGCTTGAGCTGCGAAAAAAAAACAGAGGTCACTTATTACTTAGAGAGCAGAAGCTCAATGATTAAGAAGAAGGTGGGGAATACTAACTAATGCAGAAACATGATAAATTGCAAATTGTGGAAGCAGGGAAATTAACTTTTCATAATTAGTTAAAAAAATACATTAATAACTAATGACATAACATAATAAAATGAATTTTTTACTATTCATGGTTAAGTTAAAGTAAGGTTAAGTAGTAGTCACTAAGAATACTGCTCCTCGTCTTTTTACTTTAAATGCTTCAACATCATCACTGTGTCGGTAGCAATATGAGATAAAGATCTGAAAATATGTGAAACCAACAATACAGTAATGTTGCACATTCTTAAATGACACCATTATCTTAGATGTGATTGACGAGCTGGGAGCCCTTGACGTAGTGCATCCTTAATGGAGACACCTACGAACCTTTGAAGGAGCTCACACGAGAAGACACTGGTATTTTTTTGTAGCATGTGTGTGAATGGCAGATGTCTGTCAGTCACAGTACGTGATGTATTGCCACACTTCTGCAGTTGCAAAATGCTTCTAAAATATCCCAGTTATGACCCCTACGCTCTCCATGGACCAGTGGAAAGCATTTGAGTGTGTGTGTGTGAATATATGTGTGTGCGTGTGTATGCGTGAATTCTGCTGACACCTCAACAAAATTAATAACGTCTCGGTTACGTATGTAAGTCTCATTCCCTGAAGGAGGTAACGGAGACGTACGGCGGAACTGACCAATGAATTGGGGATCGCTTTGGGAGACCAATCTACTTTGAGTGTAAGAAAAACGACCAAGAGCAATTATTTACATGAGCCTCGGGCTCACCATATTGCTTTCTGCTGAGAAGACCAGCTAGTGACTCTGCCGTACAGCGGAGGTACAACGACTGTGGCGACGGGACGTAGGTTTTTTCTTTTTTTTTTTTTTTTTTTTTTTTTTTTGGAACTCTCCTTTCCCTCCCTTTCAGACGCGGTACATCTAACTGAGACGTTCCCTTTCAGTCAATCACGTTCGACCTACGTCGGAACTGACCGACGAATTAGAGATTATCTACCAACACGCCACTGGGGAGGGGTCCCCCCCCCCCCCCCGCTGGGCCCTTCAGCCTCTGCTTGAGACTCCTGGACCGCCCCCAACAGTTGGAGTGGAAGTCAGGGCTCTAAGCAGAGAACGTCAGTCACTGCTGTTCCACAAGACCCACTCAGTGTGACTATTTGGATAACGCATACGAGTTCCACAATGCATACGAGTGTAGGCCTGGTGTCAGATGCTCCAGCACGTCTGACTGCCGGGGGGTGATGGAGGAGCTCACAGGGTTAGCTATTTCTGGGGAACTCTACAGGAGCAATAGACGCACGTATCCGGCCCAGCGGGTGGGAGTGGCGCCGCAAGCCAACACTAGAATGGGTCCTTCGTGCTACTGGCCACTGGGGGCAAGTACACGGGAAGATACCGGCTCTACACGAAGGCTATAGAATCTAGCGAATGTATTAGGTGTTGCCCAGCCTGTAGCTCTACATATATCTGTCAGCGAGGCGCCTTGAGACAGTGCCCAGGAGTAAGCAACACTTCTAGTTGAGTGTGCTCGCAACCCGAACGGGCAAGGCATGTCTTGGGATTGGCAAACCAAGACAATAGCATCCACTATCCAGTGGGCTAACCTCTGTTTGGAGACAGCCTTTCCCTTCTGCTGGCCTCCGTAACAGACAAAAAGCTGGTCTGAGGTTCTGAAGCTTTGTGTTCTGTCCACGTACAGCCGCAGAGCGCGGACGGGACAGAGAAAAGCTAGGGCTGGGTCTGCCTCCTCCGAAGGCAGTGCTTGCAGGCTCACTACCTGGTCCCTGAAGGGAGTGGTAGGAACCTTGGGCACATATCCAGGCCGGGGTCTAAGGGCAACATGAGAGTTGGCCGGCCCGAATTCTAGGCCCGATTCATCGACCGAAAATGCCTGCAGGTCCCCTACCCTCTTGATGGAAGCCAATGCAGTCAGGAGAGCTGTGTTTTGTGACGAATTTTCAACTCTTTGACGGCAAAGTTTCACAAGGGAGGTTCTGCTGTAGTGCCGTGAGCACCAGAGACAGGTCCCAAGAGGGTACCGAGGTAGGACGAGGAGGGTTCAACCTCCTCGCCCCTCTAAGGAACCTGACGACCAGGTCATGCTTACCAAGAGACTTACCATCACCTGCATCGGGATGTGCGGCAATTGCGGCAACATACACTTTCTGGGTGGAGGGAGACAGCCTTCGCTCCAACCTCTCTTGCAGGAAGGAAAGCACAACTCTGACCGGACATCTTCAGGGGTCTTCCCGGTGGAAAGTACACCAATCAACGAACAGGTTCCTAGAACCTCCGTGTCCCGTCCAGGGACCAGACATGAAGTTTCCAGAGGTCTGGACACGGGTGCCAAACGGTGCCCTGCCTCTGATTCAGTAGATCCTTCCTCAGAGGAATCGTCCAAGGAGGGGCTGTTGCGAGGAGCAGAAGTTCCGAGAACCAAGTCTGGTTGGGCCAGTATGGCGAAACTACCAGGACCTGCTCCTCGTCCTCCCTGACCTTGCACAGCATCTGTGCAAGGCTCACTGGGGGAAACGCATATTTTCGAAGGCCCTGGGGCCAGCTGTGCGCCAGCACATCCGTACCGAGGGTGCCCTCAGTCAGGTAATAAATCAGCTGCCAATGGGTAGAGTCCGTATAGTCAACATGTCTCCCTGTGCGGCTCCGACGAAGGTCCCAAATCAGCTTGGCACTCACCTGGGTATGGCGGCCGCCACTCAGTCCCCGGAAGCAAGGCTGTTTAGAGCTCGTCGATCTGCACGAATTGAGCACAACCATGGCTGTGAATTAGATCCGAATCGATCTCACGGATGGGTCCTTCTGCTCCAGAGAGGATATTGCGAAGGTTAGTGTGCACCGTCGCCGGCGGTAGCGAGACGCATCCTGGCGGCTTGATGTATTGAAACCTGTCACCTTTATTGTCCATACGGAGCAGCATGTGCTTGCTATGTAGCAGCCCTTTGAGGCAGCCCAGCGCAAGACGTACTGCTAGCAACTCGAGGCAGTTGAGTGTTTCCAATGGCAGTTTAGGCCCCGTCCACAGACCGACAATGCAATGCCCATGTAAGTGGCCCCACCAGCCCGTGTCCGAGGCAAATCCGTGAACACCACTGTCATGTCCTGGACACTGGTTCTAGGGGACTCCCCGCCCATAGAAACTAAGGGCCTGACCAATGGGCTGACGGTTTGTTGACAGTAGGGGTGTAGACACCTGGTGCATGCCGCTCTGCCATGCCCATCTCGGGACTCAGCCATGAAGCCAGTGCTGAAGCTGGCTCATATGAAGCAACCCTACTGCGTTACTGCGTCCAGAGGATGCCCCATGCCCCAGGAGCCTCTGAAAAATTTTCAGTGGGGCCGCTGTCTTGCCTCTGAACGAATTCAAGCAGTTCAACACTGACTGGACGCGCTCCTCTGTGAGTTGCGCTGTCTGGTTGACCGAGTCCAACTTCATACCGAGAAAAGAGATCCTCTGCACAGGGGAGAGTTTGCTCTTTTCCCAGTTGACCCGAATTCCCAACAGGCTGAGGTGACAAAGCATGTCCCTGTGTTTGCACAACTGGTCCCGAACTGTCCGTATCACAGCCAGCCTCGCGATATTGAGAATGGGTGCACGCCACGTTCTCTGATTGGAACAATGGCTGCCTCCGCGACCTTCGTAAAGACGTGAGGTGACAGGGACAGCCCAAAGGGTAAGACCTTGTACTGATAAGCCCGATCCTCGAATGCAAACCGTAGGAACGGCCTGTGTCGAGGGAGAATCGAGACATGAAAGTATGCATCCTGAATGCAGATGAGCAGATGAAGGCGCTGCAGCCGACAACTGGGTGGAGGCAGCAGCTGGTCTTCGGGGCAGGATGTGCTTAATCGCCTCCGTCTGCTTCTGTGCTGCTGAAAACTGCTGGGCAAAGTTTTCAACAGCGTCGCAGAAGATGCCGGCCTGACAGACAGGGGCGTTGAGGAACCGAACCTTGTCGGGCTCACGCATATCTGCCAGGTTCAGCCCCAGGTGGCGCTCCTGGACCACTAAGGTGGACATCGCCCAACCCAGGGAGCATGCAGTGACTTTCGTCACCCGTAGGGCAAGGTCCGTCGCTGCACGCTGTTCCTGCATAACCCCTGGGTCAGAACTACCCTCGTGCAGTTCCTTGAGCGCTTTGGCCTGCAGGAGCGCCATGGCATGCAGGGCGGAAGTGGCTTCTCCACAAGCTGTGTAAGCCTTGCCTGCCAGAGAGGACGAGAACTTACACGCTCAGGAGGGGAGACGCAGATTACCCCACCAAGAGGTAGCGGTCTTGGGACACAGTTGCATCGCCACAGACTGCTCCACTGGGGGGAGCTCCACGTACCCCTTAGCCGCCCCGCCATCGAGGGTAGTCAGGGAGGAAGAAGGACCAGACTGGCTTCCCACAGTGAGAACATGTACCATCCATGAATGCCACATAAGCGTGTGCGAGGCCCAAACACGTGAGGCAGTAATCATGACCATCACCGGAGCCAGGTAGCGACCGCATCCAGTAGCACACGGTCTGAATGACATCTTGAAAAAGACGCAGGATCAAACCATGTGTGCTCTTTTAGGAATTTGCTTTCTACTGGTGCTGAAACGCACAGGGGAAATGGCCGCGGCTACACAACAGTACAAATAGTGCAAGCCTGTTGTGAGCACTCACACTCGTTGAAGGCGCACTCTCCAGCGAGCTGTGAGAACAGCTGTTTTTGCTCTCTCGTGAGATCACGACCAACACTGTCAGCACCGTCACACCCGCACCAGACATGCAGAGGCTCCTTCCCAACGAGCAGCTCGTCTTCCACCACTTTCCAAAGAAAACACACTCGCAGGAACAGGACATGTGTTCGGCACCGAAGCGAAAAGCAAATGTGCGACGCACCGGCTGCTCATTAAATACTCGCGCTGCAGCGCAGAGCAGCTGTGGCAATTATCACATGCCAATGTGCATTGACTCGTTTTTCTTACACTCAAAGTAGATTGCTCTCCCAAAGTGATCCCCAATTCGTTGGTCAGTTCCGACGTACGTCGAACGACTGAAAGGGAACTAGCTGTAGCTTCCCTGTGTGTGTCTGTGTGTGTATAAAAGCAGGGCATTATATATAAATTATAAAGACTATACATAAGAGTTCAAATCTTTACCATTTTGACTGAATACTACATTTGATGTTTACCATTTTATTTCTAAAGACTGGTTGGAAATGATGTCTGCTGAAGTGTTCTTTTTCACTACCGGTCAAAATTTTGTAAAGTAAAGTGACGTGACATGTGGCGAGCCTCCCTTGCGAGGTTTCTTTTCTCAACACTCCTCAGTGCTCAAAGTAAACACTCGATGGTGATTGGCTAATTTATTTTTACCAATGGAGGCACGAGAGCTCAGCTCTCCCCCGGCCTCCCCCTTCCCTTGTCTATCATTAGTGGTTGTAATTACATCAGCAGATTCGGCACATTCACGATAGAAAGTGGCACTTTCCAGCTTCATTAACATGGTATTACAGCTGTGAAATTACAAACAAAATATGCACATTCTGAGACATGAACTGAAATGAATTGTGAATTTTATCACCCTAACATTTTGGTGAAGCTGTGTCTCCCCTGCCTCCACCGACAAGCTGCCACTGATGGTAATCCATAATCAGAATTTGTGATCTGCATTTAACCCATCCAAGTGACACACACCCAGAGCAGTGTAGCCGTGAGATGAGCATGCACACACACACACACCACACACACACACACACACATCAGCAGTGGGCAGCCACTTGCTGCGGCGCCCAGGGACCAATTGGAGGTTTGGTGCCTTGCTCAAGGGCACCTCAGTCGTGGGTATATTGCAATAATTTCCATTCAACATTACAGTATAATTGAAAGCTATCAATTTTAACATTTATTAGACTTTAAAAAAAATAACACATATATAATAAGATATATATATATATATTATTCATATAATATTTTCTATCATGAGACTCACCTCTCCTGAAAATTTTTAGCATGGCCATGGATATACCATGTTAATGTATTTGATCTTGGCAAAATAGATCTGCTCCTGCTGCACTGCTGAATTGCTGCTGCTGTTGTTATTTCCTGTATTTGTAGATTAATTGCTGCTGCTGCAAGCAGTACAGAAACCTTGCTCTTGCCTTCCATAAGCCTATATGATGCTGTAGTATTTTAAGACCTACTGGCGCTGCAAAATAGCATATAAAATAACCGCAACCCGTAGCAGATCTATACAGGTGGAGCTGGGAAAGATGGAGGTTTTCAGAGGAACTCTGAAAGCACGCTGCAAAATGCTCAAGTAAATGCTAACCAGCCATTTAAATGTAAAGCAGCAAGCTCATTGGCTGCATATGCAGCATGAACCAATCAGCTTGTGCCCAGTTGTTTAATGCTTGAATATAATTTGTTTGTGTTAAGGACCCATCAGCCTGCACCATCTAAAGTTTATGACAGAACGTGTGTGTATATATATAGATATATATATATATAATATATATATATATATATATATAATATAGATCTATATATATATAATAATTTTTTGGTTCTCAAAAAGGGGATCCCAATATTTGAGCTTTCTGGCATTAATAGATTGAACAACCCTATGCTAGATATAAGTTGCTTAATGGCCTCTTACTTGGATGACATGACATTAAAGTAATATCAACAGCAACTATTCTAAAAAAGCATGTAATGATATCTAGAGCCACTTAACCTGGCATCAAAGAGGTAAAAGGTCAAGGACTATGACAACATGCCTGCAGCATTCCACATATATCAGCATAAACTCTTCAAATTCCCACGTCTTATGCTGGCTTACAGATTCACATATCTCTTGAGTGTGCAAACTTCTCTTTTGACTGTCACCAAACCCTCAAACTTCAGGAAAACCATAAAGGCTCAAAACTGCAAACCCACATCTCACTGTAATCGACCACCATCAAACCTCAGTTGTTTGATGAAGCTGTTCAGTGGTTTTAAAACATACCATAATAGAATGAGTTGTCCGATCTGTGAACTGTTGTCCAGCGATTGTGTGTGTGTGTGGATATGGGTTAACATTCGGGTTCAAGTTGCATGTTAAACAAACAGCACTTTCGAATGCTGAGGTAACTAAATTAGTGTAAATTTGCACAAGTAACCAAATTTTGAGGGAAAACACATGCAGGAATTTTAATTGGACAAAATGGAGCTGGAATCACGCAGCAGCCAGAGACAAATTAGCTGAAACCGATGGGAAGACTAATGGTTTGCGTAGGCTGCCGCTGCTGCTGTGGAGAGAGAGAGAGAGAGAGACAGACACAGAGAGATACAGTTACAGTCCAGTCAACCAAGCATGAAGGAATGGGTCAGTGTGTATCAGGAAGTTATTTATTCTGTCGAGTTGGGGGGGGGGGGGGCTCTTGATATAATGTGAGATTAAGGAGTAATTTTACTCAGTTTGATGTTGCAAATCCCACCAGCAGAAGTTCATGTCAAAGTAATTTATCAGTAATTTTTCTTAGAATTTGACTTATCAAATGTTCAGTAGGTATGTGGGTTATGTTTATGTAGCTTGTGTTGGAGGGAGAGAACGCAAAAGAGAGAGAGAAGGATTTGTTTATAAAACAGCAGTGACCAGGGGGAAGCCATCTGACATGTTTAAACTAACCTGCCATGAACCGGTCGCCAAACTCCTTTACAAGTTCTGCAAGTGTGTGTATGTGTGTAAGCATGTGTGTATGCTTGTATATCTGGATTACAGAGGTTAAAACGTGGTTTTTAATGTACATATGCTACCCCTTAAAACAGCGCTTAATGAAAACAGTGGCCTGTCGCCAATCAGATAAACTCAGAAAAAGGCAGTGAGAGAGCGAAAGACGGAGAAAGAGAGAAGGGGGTCGTGGAAGAGGAAGGCAATAGTGAGGGAAGAAGTGAAAATGCAAGGAAAATTGAAGACCGTCTTGGTATGTAATGCACATTAAAAGCTTAGATCTCCCCAAAATGAAAATTTTGTCATTGTTTCTTGTTTCAAACCCGTATGACTTTTGGAAAACACCAAATTTAAGTCATTATTCACTAAAAATATTCCCCTCCAGTGAGCTACTAAGCACTGTGACCAGATCATTGAGTCCGTGAGAACTGAATCAGTCCAATTTGAGATGGAATCATTCAGCTGGTTTTGTGAACTGAATCAATTGATTCATAAAATATTTCTATCAAAAGAATTACTGATTCACTCATGAACTCTCAAAGCTAAGGTGAATGTCAATATTTTCATTAAACAATGACTTAAATTTGTTCTGTTCCTCACCTAAAGTCATATGGACCATTTTAAAAATTATTTAATGATTCTTTTGAATCCTTTTTGAAGTTTGAAAGCTCGATTCCCCATTGATTGCAATTGGAAAAGAGTAGTGACCAGTATAATTCTTACACATTTCTCTCTTTGTGTCAAACATTTGAAAAGAAAAAGAGGGTGATTAAATGACTATTGCATCTGAAATATACAGTGGGTACGGAATGTATTCAGACCCCCTTACATTTTTAACTTTTTGTTATATTGCAGCCATTTGATAAAATAATTTAAGTTATTTTTTTTTTCCTCATGAATGTACACACAGCACCCATTATTGACAGAAAAACACAGAATTGTTAAAATTTTTGCAGATTTATTAAAAAAGAAAAAATGAATATCACATGGTCCTAAGTATTCAGACCCTTTGCTCAGTATTTAGTAGAAGCACTCTTTTGATCTAATACAGCCATGAGTCTTTTTGGGAAAGATGAAACAAGTTTTTAACACCTGGATTTGGGGATCCTCTGCCATTCCTCCTTGCAGATCCTCTCCAGTTCTGTCAGGTTGGATGGTAAACGTTGGTGGACAGCCATTTTTTTAGGTCTCTCCAGAGATGCTCAATTGGTTTAAGTCAGGGCTCTGGCTGGGCAATTCAAGAACAGTCACAGAGTTGTTGTGAAGCCACTCCTTTGTTATTTTATCTGTGTGCTTAGGGTCATTGTCTTGTGGAAGGTAAACCTTCGGCCCAGTCTGAGGTCCTGAGCAATCTGGAGAAGGTTTTCGTCCAGGATATCCCCTATACTTGGCCACATTCATCTTTCCCTCAATTGCAACCAATCGTCCTGTCCCTGCAGCTGAAAAACACCCACAGCATGAGTGCTGCCGCCACCATGCTTCACTGTTGGGACTGTATTGGATGGTGATGAGCAGTGCCTGGTTTTCTCAATCATACCGCTTAGAATTAAGGCCAAAAGTTTCTATCTTGGTCTCATCAGGCCAGAGAATCTTATTTCCGCATATTGGAGTCCTTCAGGTGTTTTTTAGCTAACTCCATGCGGGCTTTCATGTGTCTGCACTGAGGAGAGGCTGGCAGGGCCACTCTGCCATAAAGCCCCGACAAATGGAGGGCTGCAGTGATGGTTGACTTCTACAACTTTCTCCCATCTCCCGACTGAATCTCTGGAGCTCAGCCACAGTGATCTTTGGGTTCTTCTTTACCTCTCTCACAAGGCTCTTCTCCCCCGATAGCTCAAATTGGCCGGACGGCCAGCTCTAGGAAGAATTCTGGTCGTCCCAAACGTCTTCCACTTAAGGATTATGGAGGCCACTGTGCTACTAGGAACCTTAAGTGCAGCAGAAATTATTTTTGTAACCTTGGCCAGATCTGTGACTTGCCACAATTCTGTCTCTGAGCTCATCAGGCAGTTCCTTTGACCTCATGATTATCACTTGCTCTGACATGCACTGTGAGCTGTAAGGTCTTATATAGACAGGTGTGTGGCTTTCCTAATCAAGTCCAATCAGTATAATCAAACACAGCTGGACTCAAATTAAGGTGTAGAACCATCTCAAGGATGATCAGAAGAAATGGACAGCACCTGAGTTAAATATATGAGTGTCACAGCAAAGGGTCTGACTACTTAGGACCATGTGATATTTCAGTAATCCTTTTTTAATAAATCTGCAAAAATTTAAACAATTCTGTGTTTTTCTGTCAATATGGGGTGCAGTGTGTACATTAATGAGGAAAAAAAAAATAACAAATGATTTTAGCAAAAGGCTGCAATATAACAAAGAGTGAAAAATGTAAGGGGGTCTGAATACTTTCCGTACCCACTGTATATGAACACAAACATAAACTCTGTTTATTTACAAACAAATAATCTATAATCTGTAATCAGATTGAAAAGCCTTCATGTAAACACCACAATCGATCTGATTTAACTCAATCTGAATTCAATTTTGATCGGATTGTAAGGGGTGGTGTAGACCTGAAATAATGAGATCAATGAAAATAAAAGTATATTAACATTTGAATCCAATTATTTTCTCTATCAGATCTAAAAAGTGCTGTGATGCATATTTTTAAATGCCTTTTTACATCTTTTGAATGCGCGTATGTTTAGTTACATCTTACAAACTGTGGAGGAGACTTAATATTTGCTAAAAATTTGCTAAAAAACCCTCTTCTGACATGTATGTCAGCTTTCTTTTGAAATATCATTAAGGCAAAAAATACTGTTCTGTTATGAAAATCTAGATGGTTCAGCAGGCCATCTATTAATTTAATCTGCTAGTAATAACATTGTTATCTACACGGCACAGCTGATTGGTTTCTTTCGCATCAGCAGCCAATGAGCTTTTTACGAATATGAAATATTGGCAAGGGGTTAGCTGTAGCAGTTTCAGTTGCCCTTTCAGACAACCTTCACCTTCCCCCGCTCCCCACTGTATCGATTGCATAGAATTAAGTATGGCACGGCAAGCAAGTTTAATTTTCTAAGACATTCCTACACCCGATAAAGTTGTTAAATTCAAGGCGTTACATAAAGAAAAGAAAAAAAATAATCACAACAATAAAACAAGGAATTTAAAAACTTAGAAAATGATTAAAAAAATTTATTAAGGGTTTAAAATGAATTTAAGAAAAACGCTTATACATAAATATAGTGCAATCAGTTCAGACATCGCACAGTACTCATTCACTAAATGCACAGCTAAACATACGAGTTTTGAGTCTGGATTTAAATGTGACTAATGTTTTAGCAAATCTGATCTCTTCTGGAAGCTTGTTCCAACTGCGGGCGGCATAATAACTAAAGCAGACTCCCCTTGTTTTGTGTGAACCCTTGGTATTCCTAACTGACTCGATCCTAATGATCTGAGTGGACTGTTAGGTTTATATTCAGTGAACATATCTGCTATGTATTTAGGTCCTAGGCCATTGAGTGATTTATAAACAAGTAAAAGTACTTTAAAATAAATCCTAAATGTAACTGGAAGCCAGTGTAAGGACATGAGGACTGGTGTAATATGCTCAGATTTACTGGTTCTAGTCAGAATTCTGGCAGCAACGTTCAGGATGAGCTGCAGCTGTCTAATGGTCATCTTGGGAAGGCCGGTGAGGAGACCAATACAATAGTCCACCCTGCTGGTGATAAAAGCACAGACAAGTTTCTCTAAGTCTTGACTGGAAAAAACATCTAATTCTTGCAATGTTTTTGAGCTGATAGTATGCTGATTTAGTTACAGCTTTGACATGACTACTGAAACTAAGGTCTGTCTCCAGAATCCCACCAAGACTCCTGACTTGATTTTTAGTTGTTAGACCCCTAGAGGCAAGGTATGCATTCACCTTGAGAACTACATCTTTGTTTCCAAATGCAATGACTACAGTTTTTTCATTGTTTAACTGAAGAAAGTTCTGGCAAATCCAACTGTTAATTCATCAATGAATGGCAGAGGAGCAATGGGGCTGTAGTCAATGATTGTATTTGCAGGGTAATAATGTAGTGGCAAGCAGCATGTTGCGAATGTATTGGCCGAGCAAATCTCCGTACTTGCTCTGCTGCAGCACCAGAGGAGCAGATCATTCCGCCAACACATTACACACATAACATACCAGGTATATTACCTGCTAAACTCGCCGGTTACACTTGACTGAAGGGGTGAGATTAAGACTGACGTCACCTTCATAATCATGAATATTGAAGGTTTTTATGAATGTTATGAAATGTCATTAAGTGTCATTCGTCAGTTATGTAATTTTTAATGCAGATGAGAATGTTTGAGATGTCTTGTAGGGCTACGTTTAAGGGGATTTAGGGGCAGGGTTTAGTAAGGGTTAGGTCAAATAATGTAATATTGCAATCAAATGACATAACTGCGCGACTGAACTTACTGACAGTTGTCATAAAATGCATAAAACCTCTTTCATATCATGACATGGTCATGTCTGAGTGACGAAGGGGTGCCTGTCAGTCTTATGCAAACCCCTTCAAGTAAAGTGTTACCAAACTCTCCAAGAGTTGTCATGACAGAATTATGAAAATTGGTGCACCTTCATTGAATTAATTTAATAGTCACAGGGTCATCACTTCAACTTTAAATTTCTTTCATCATGTATGCATTTATTTTCAGGGGATGTGGATATGAAAATACCGCATGGCACCATTTTCCTGCCTCACATCTCTCGCAAAGGAAATGGGAAAAAATAAAGCGCTTTTAATGCCCTCCTCACTCATTTTCTTGGTCTTTCTTTCTATTTAACTTTCTCTGCCATTCCCTCAGCCGTTATTTCTCTCAGTTTTTTGAAGATAGAGGAACACTGCCGTGTTGACTGAAAAAGGCTTCGTCCCAGATCAGCTCGATCTCTTCTACTTTAAACACCCCCCGCCAATTTCTGTCACTCCAGGAGAAGAATGCACGTTGCCGAGCGTCTTTTTCTCCCCTTCCTTCTTCCCCACTGGCTTGCTGAAACACAGTTCCCCTGCCTTTGAAGTGGCTGCGTGCAGAATGGAGATTCTTTGCATGGTAAATGCGCCCCAACGCCCGCAGCATATCCATTACACAAGTTTAAAGAATGCTGGAGACTCGTTCGTGAAGGCGGCCTTTTTTCCCCACTTCACAACCAATTTCTCTGTGTTCTGAACTTGGGTGCTCATGAGCCATGTAATCTATAAATTAGGCCCGTCTTGGGCGCGCAAACTCCACCAGCCATGCCGTGTTTGAAGTGCAATTATTTTGCTCATTACAAGTTCATTTTATTGTTATAGTTTGCAAATGTTTCCCGGGGTCACAATGTTAAAAGTTTGAAAAGAAGTGTGAAGGAGGAAATTAAGAAGGCTGTTGAGCAGGAGTGGCGGCTTTGAAGGATTCAACCAGTCTTTCTCTAAATGTGTGAAGATATTAAGCAAAATTACACTATCAGCTGAGAACTTTGGGAGGCGACTTGGAAAATCCAGTCGATTAATTCACCTCTAAGAGTTACTTTAAATGGAGATTTAGTTGTATCGATCAGAAGGTGAAAGCGTTACACTTCAAACTTATCTTGAAATGAACCAGCACTCTTGAATGTTGAATGTTAAAGTCTTGATTGCTTTGATTTGATTTTGGCATTAGCATTATTAGATCCCATGTCTGAAGCAGCGTCTTTTTAATGCTACTTATGTCCAAATGTCAAAAGCAATTGTTCAGAGTATGTGAAACATATCCGTCTTCCTGTATGGACGTATATTGAGGGGGTGTGTGTGTGTCTGAATTATGGAACAGCAAAACAAGGTCAGCGTGTTCTCTGATTTCAGTTTTGCACACTAATGTTGTCCGGTCCTGGAACAAAGCAAACATTTGTATTCCTTCATAAAGGCCTGTCCTAATGACGTAACGGGGTCTAATATCACCCGCTCAGATCAACATGAAATAATTGGCATCACTTTTAAGCCGATTTGATATTTAGTGTTTAATTAGCCTTCTGATATCAGGCCTCCCTAAAATTATGAAATGGAGCTAACAGTTCGCTGCAGTCAGGAGATCACCCTATGGATATGCCCTAATAACTACACTTTTCATTATTCACTTATAATTAACAAAAACAAGAAGTGTTTTAATCAGTTGCAGTCCAAAAAAAATGTAACCATGCACGTTGAAACATAATTAAACCAGGCTCTTAAATTCATGTGGAAGGTTCATACCAAGTTAAAGGATAGTTCACCCAAAAATGAAAATCCCATGATTTATACCCTCATGTCATCCTAGGTGTATATGACTTTCTGCTTTCAGACGAATACAATCAAGATTTATATTAAAAAATGTCCTGGCTCTTCAAGCTTTATAATGGCAGTGAATGGGTGATATTCAGTAGCCCAATAGAAGTCCAATAAACTGCGCCAATCCATCATAAAAAGTGTGCCACACAACTTCTCACCTGAGCTTACGCTACGCATACGTCCTACGTCATCAGCTGGAACGCCACTCTCTCATGAATGCGCATACGACAGTTAGAGGGAGATAGAGATTACGGTTTATAAAGTTTTAAACATGGATATTTTTCTTACACAAACGCATCGCTTATCACGCTGCCTATTCCACCGCCAGAGCCTGTGGTGTACTTTTTTATGATGGATTGACTTGCAATGGGAGTATGAATCTCAACCATTCACTGCCATTATAAAGCTTGAAAGAACCAGGACAATTTTATGGGGTATTTAGTTTGGAGGAACCATCCCGTAAGTCTTGGACATTAATGGCTGTGTGTTGAGTTATTTTGAGTGGACAGCAAATTTACACTGTTATACAAGATGTACATTCACTACTTTACATTGTAGCAAAGTGTTTTCTTCAGTGTTGTCACATGAAAAGAGATAATAAAATATTTACAAAAATGTGAGGGGTGTACTCATTACTGTGAGATCGTATATAGTAGCGTGCAAAAAGTGTTTGTGTAATATTACTTACCGATACTTTTGAATTATTTTTAGATCAAACTGATGAATCACACTAGTTTCATGGTAACAACCACATAACTTCTGCTTATTTTTATAAACAGAAGGATGTCTCAAGACGATATTATTTTATATGTCAATAGAGCATGTATTGAAAATGAAACATATAGATTAAAGAATTTCCACAATGTTTACAAAATATATATATTTTTTCAATCCAGGCTTGTGTTTATTTACCCAGGCATTATTCTGTATCCCACTAGGTTTCAGAGACAGTAAAAGAATAGGTTCAGATTTTCCTTTGTCATTCTTAAGAAGTGAAAGCAACTGTAGCCATTTGAGGTTTGTTCATAATTTTGATTGAGTCCACTCAGTTTTATAACACACACACACACACACACCCACACCACACCACACATTTTGTTTTTTTCGTTCATCAGCTCTAGAGACAGTACTGTTGTGTTTTCTCCTCACCTTTCTCCTTTTCTCGTTGTCACTTGTGTCTTATGACATCCTGCTAAATAAACTTTGCCAACATAATAGCGCTGGAAATGGTGCCCGACCGGAAGAACAAAAACAAAAGGCAAACAGGTTCAAAAGGCAATGCGGACACCAGATCTCTATATTCCTTTCTTCATCCTGTTTCTTCTCTCTTCCTTTGTTTAGGCGAAACGAGCTCTTGTGGGTAAATGGCCAGCTTTTGATCAGGCGTTTATGAGCTGTTGAGTTAATATAAAAAAGGCCCATTTCATATGAAAATGGGATTTGATAGTGATGTTTTCCCAGCGCCTCTTCCAGATGCTTTTTAATAGAGCACTGTTTGATGACTCCGCCTGTAGGTGGGGGTGACGGAGGACACACCACACACACACACACACACACACACACACAAAACACACACACACAGTACACAAACACTCATAGTTGTATGCACAAATTCACTCATGCAGTCAAATGCACTGATACCAAAGATCCAGTGCGTTTTGACACAGTGAATGGCCAGGTAATAAGTGAGGAGGCAGAGCTGAGCCAAGTTAATCACCTTGGCCTTGGCCATTCATGCTTTGAACATTGTTCACAAAATAATTAAGCAACGGCTTAAATTGCGCCCCTTACAAGCTGACCAGGCAAAAAAACAAAAAAAAAACAAAACAAAACAAAAAAACCATGAGCACGGCCTTAAAGTAATATTCCGGGTTCAGTATAACTTCAGTCAAGAGCATTTGTGGCACAATGTTGCTACACAACCAATTTTGACTCATCCTTAACCTCAATTTAATTGAAAAATTGAAGTTACAGTGAGGTACTTACAATGGAAATGAATGGAGACGATCTTTTGGAGGATTTAAAAAAAACAAAATGTGAAGTTTATAATTTTATAAAAACTCTTCTGTTTAAACTTGACAAATTGGCCACTTTACTTCCATTGTAAGTGTATCAATGTAACCCAGATTTGATGTTTTTTTAATATTATTAATGAATGAACGAATTAATTTTTTTATTTAAAGAATAGGAAGGACAAGTGGAAGCAAATTTGGTAACACTTTGTATGAAGCCTTTACTTCTAATGCATTATTAGGTATTCATAATTAACTTTGAATTACATTGTATATTATCATAAATAATTGTGTTTTAATACATTATACTTAGTAAGGTGTAAAAATTAATTATCATCATGTATTTTGACAGATACAATTATTCATGAACTCATGTAATATAAGGTCCATTACAAGACATAATTAATGCATTAAGAATATTTTTTATAATTAATTATACAGGCTTCAAGTAAAGTGATACCATAAATTTAATCAACATTGTGCCAAAAGTGGTGTCAATTGAGCTTAGCTTGTATTGAAAGCAGACAGAAGCTTTAAATAAGCTAGTAAACGTAAGCCACTGAGTCATCACTGAAGTAACTCCAGAGAAAGGCTTTTGTTTAGTCGCTGCGGCGCAGGCCTCATCTGCTCTCTGTGCACGCTCACTCGCTCCCTGCTTTATTATCTGAGTGTCAGCTCCACATGTGGCAAGTGAAAAATGTATTCCACACGTTTATGGCCGCTGGTTTATGTGAAGCTTCATCCCACCTGGCTTCTATAAACGTACAGTACAACTCCATTTTATGGAATAATACAGAGCGATGAGGAAGTTTGGGAGGGGGAAGAGAGAGATATGTGTCAGAATGACTGATGTTACAGTGTAAAAATCCCATCTGCCCTCAAGGGTTATTGTTGTAATACTCCTCCTGCTATGATGTACGATTTATAAGTGCACACTCTTGCGAATCCAGTTTACGTTTCGCTCTCTCCCACTCACGTACGTCTAACTCCGACCCATCAGACCTCATTTACGTTTGCGTGTCTTGTGTTTGCGCTTTGTTTGGTTTGCCTGCCGCTTGGCTTTGATTTGGGAGACAGCGCTAAAAGCCTGGTGAAATCTGTAGAAAGATGTTTCAGGCCAAAACCTTTTTCCAATTACCCAGTCTTCATTACTGTGCTGTCATAGCTTGCTCTTTGGAACTCCAGGCCTTTACTTTATGGCTGTGGAACAAAAAGCCCCGCTGTTGTTTTTTCATATGGACTGATTTCCTGTTCACCCAGTTTAATACATGAGAATGGGACTTAGATATCATCCAGTAGGAGGCAGAGAGAAAATGGCGTTTTCTTGCCCATACCGAGAGCCAGGAACGTTCTCTTCTGCAGCTTCCATGATGGTTGCCGTCCTAATGTGTCTTTATTCAATTAGGAAGCAGTGAGTAGCTATTCCAGTTCAATTATTTTTAGTTTGGGCCTCTTAGTATCTGATATTTGTAAGTTAGTTTTCTTTTAACAGGAAGTGCAAAGTAGCAAGTCAATGAAGACATTCACATTAGGTTACTTCCATTTATGTGTGTTTCTAAGTTTTTTAAATTGATAAATGGAATAATTGATACTGTATTAAAATGAGTTGAGCGTGTGTTTCAATGCTGCCCAGTGGCATTGATTTTTATGCAATATTTGAGCAATGTCAGTGTCATGTCAATTAGAGAAGTTGCCTAAAATAACATGTGTATTGTATTTATATACTTAAAAGTAAAGTAAAATAATCATAATCACCAATTTATATTGGGAAGAAGAAGACAATATCTTTACATAATATCCTTACAAAATTCTGTAATAATGAATTGCTTGAATAAAGGCTGAAGCTTTTCGTAGGCCGGACATCACTTTTGGCAACTACTGCAGTGTTGGGGGTAACGTGTTACAAGTAACACAAGTTACTTTGTTTTCCTATTTATTGACTGACAGCTCTCCTCTCCCCATGTTGAGAGAGGCGCAGAGGCGTTGTGTGCACTGTGTGAACATGATGGTTATTATACAGTAGTTCTAGACTAATTGTGAACATGCATTTACTCATCTCACTCATTGCAAAAAAACAGATTCAGTATTTCTCAAAATTGATAAAAACCGTAAAATGCAAACTCAGAATATGACTCAAACCTGCAATAATTAAATGTTAATAAACACAAATATCCTTTATGTATTTAATACCATTTTAACTTAATGATACCATTATCATTAAATTAAAATCATTAAGTCATTAAGTCATAAAATCATTATCATTAAGTTGTGTCAAAAAAATCAAGTAAACTAACAATAAAAGCCCTTTGGTGTGCCCGAAATCACATACTGTCTTAGTAGGTACTACACTGCTCTTTGTGACCATTGAAAATAAGCATGTTTTATATAGTATGAATAAGGCGTGGGCGATGTGGCAAAAATATAATTTCACTTTTTTTCTTTTTTAAGGAAAATCACAATAAATCTTTGTCATTATTTTATCTTTGTTATTAAAAAAAAAAAAAGAACAAAGATACACATTACAAACACACATAATATACAAATAAAACAAACAGTGCTTTATCTTTCAGGTAGGAGTTTTTAGCAGTAGCATTCAAGAAATTTAATGGACAAACAAGATTAATATGACTACACTTCACTGTATACATTATACATTGATTCTTAGTAAAGCAACTGTATTAAAGATCTTCAATTCTGTCAATTTACTCACTCTCAAAGTTGTTTTAAACCTGAACGAGAGTTGTTTTAAACCTGAACTTTTTTTCCTACTATCAAAGTCAATGGTAACCTAAACTGTTTGGTTACCATTATTCTTCAAAATATCTTCGTTTGTGTTCAGCACAAGAAAGAAAGAAATACAGGTTTGGAACAACACGAGGGTGATTAATTAATGACATAATTTTCATTTTGGGGACTACCCTTTATGCCAACAGCATGTTTAGTACTATTAGTCTGCTGTCACTTTAAGACCTGCATGAATCTAATATACAGGCACACATCTATTTTTCTCTCAACTGTTTACTTTCACTTTAGACATAACCAACTGTGTGTCAGGATTGGACTGTCTTTGTGTTTTGCTCCCTATGACCCAGTTTCTCCCTCATGTGCCCTTATTTGGTTGTTCCTGTTCCTGTCCTTGTTGTCTCTTAATTTGTCATTCTGTTCACATGTGTTCCTCCCAATTCCCTCGTTATCCTGTGTATGTAAGCCCCAGTCTGTTCAGGGTGTACCAGTTGTGTATGTGTGTCTTCCTTCCCTTCCAAGTGTGGATTTACCCTGTGTGTTGGATTTAATAAATGACAATTTCGTTTATCCACGGCTCCTTCGTTCCTTCTGGCAGCTTACAGTGACAGAAGACCCGACCAAGAAAGAGTATAACTTTGTGTTCCCCCTCCGTTTTCTTTCCTCGTTTTATTCAGTGTTTTTTTTGTTTCTGTAGTTCCTCATGGATCCCCTCGCTGCCAAGTTCAACGCCCTAGCCCGCAAGGACCTTTCCCTGTTTAAGTATGCTGTTGAGTTCAGCCAGCTCGCCATTTTAACTCACTGTTCTGGATCAGGGCAAATTACTATCGTCCCGTTGACCTCCCAGACACCTCTGGACTGAGCTGGAGTGAAGCCATTATCCGGTGTCTGGGGAGTGTCTATCCCCGATCCAGAGCACAGCCAGACTCAGAGCCCAGCCCCACTGCTTGGAGCGCAAGCCCGAGCCCACCGCTGACGGAGAGCCAGAGCCCGTCGCGACCGACGAGACATCGCCAAGGAGTGCGACAGAGGTGAGGATCGCCACGGAGCCAGAGCCTCTCGGATCATCAGGCCAGTTTCGAGAGCCGGCTACAATGCCTGCCGTGAGGGAGAAAGCCGCGGACAGTGAAAGCACGAAGAGGAGCTCCACCCCCTGCACCGTGGTTGAGGGCGAGCTAATTACGGATCTGGGACTGTGCAACTTCAAAGCAGAGAGGGCTCCCATTCCTGAGTTAAGCCCTGAAAGCCTGGAGGCTCACAAATGCCCGCCCGCTCCTGCCTCCTCCTCCGCTGTTGTCTGGCAGCCCCTCTGCTTGCCCTCAGCCCACCATCGGTACGGTGCGAGCTCCGAGGGTCTGCCATCCTCCAGCGTCGCCGTGGCTGGAGAACCCCTCACCTCTGCCTCCAGCCTCCGAAGCCCGGACTCCGCCTCGGCCCGTAGACCCAGCGGCTCCACCATGGCTCCTAGCTCCCTCCTCTCCACCGTGGTCCATCAGTCCACTGGCTCCGCCGGGCTCCCTCATCCCTCCGGCTCCGCCTTAGTCTGTCGTCGACCATCCGCCGCCTCGGGACTGCACTCCTCCGGCTGCGCCTCGTCCCTTCGTCCCTTTGGCTCCGTCAGGCTCCTTCATCCCTTCAGCTCCTCCTCAGTCCTCAGTCGCGCCGGCTCAACCGCAGCCTTCTGGATCCCCACCTCCACCTCAGTTGCCAGAGCCATCTGCTCCGCCTTGGCCCTCTGGATCCTCCTCGTCGCCCTGGCTCATCAGCTCTCCGTCTCCACCTCGGGCTCCTCCACCACCCGGGGGGGGCCCGGGCGGGCCGGGGGTGGCCCCGGGGGCCCCGCCGGGTGGAGGTGCCTGTGCTCCGCCGCAGTCTATTGGCCCCTGAATTTGTCAGCCCTTCCTCCTCCATGGCTCCACCCTCCATCGGCTCCACCGTGGATCGCCATTATGGCTGTGGCCTGGTCCCACCATGCACTGCATGCTCAAAGCCCCTCCTGTCATCTCCCTGGCTCCTTCATCCGTCTGATCCACCCTTGCTCCTCCTGTTTCCTCCTTGGCTCCTCCCTCCATCGTCACCTCCCTGGACTCTGTCTGCCGGCTCCCTCCCAGGTGTCCGTCCTCCTCCTGAGCCTCCTGCCAGTTACCACCCATCCGTCCCTCTATTGGTTCTACGGCGCAAAGACGCGCCTTCCGGGAGGGGGCGCAATGTCAGGATTGGACTGTCTTTGGACGGTTTTGCTCCCCAAGTGCTCCCTGTGACCCAGTTTCTCCCTCATATCTCTTATTGGTCTTTTCCTTTTTCCTGTCCTCATTGTCTCTTAATTTGTCATTCTGTTCACCTGTGTTCCTCCCAATTCCCTCGTTATCTTAAGCCCCAGTCTGTTCAGTCTGTGGTTTTCGGGTGTACCAGTTGTGTATGTGTGTCATCCTTCCCTCCCAAGTGTGGATTTACCCGTTTGGGTGGATTTAATCAAGAAGTTTCGTCGTTGCAAAATGTCCTTTGTATTGTGATAGTGAATAACTCTACTACTACCACGAGTTAACATTTGTTGTGAATGTATGTGGAGTTGTACAGTATTTTGAGATGGAGGCGCCAGATCTGCAACTGATACAATGTGCGCTGTAGTGCGATACTACAATATTTATTCAAAAGCAGACCGTGAACACATTTTAATCGCCCATGATCAAAAATCATGATATCGTACACTCCTAATATGAATATATGTAGGATGAATGAAATCTGGATGTACTACTGCTACCATGTTGTCATTGTCATGTGACTTATGGCGTTAGTTTGTGTCGCTTCATTGCCATTCAAAGCTCTCCTATGGCCTCACGGGATAGTAAAGGTATCCACCTTATGGGCACTGAAATTTTGGCAGAAATATCAGTAGGTCATCTGACTACTTTCGGACTACTGTCTTATGAATATGGCGAATTTGGCCATACTACTCAATTCACATACTGTTTTTTGCCTACTATTTACCTATTAGAGATATTCAGACACAGGCCTCAACGTGGTAATATGCATAAAACACATGCCAATGCTATTATACTGCACCATTTTGTGTGACATGATCTAATATAACTTATTATTCAGAAAGTCTAAATCTTAAATACTGAGAAAAATTTTCTTAAAATGCCTCTAATATATATTTTAGTTATTTTACTGGTTTACATGTGACATTAACAATAGCTAGCATTTCACATTAGCATGTGACACTTTAGCTACTCTGACAGCACACTTCAGGAAGACTGAATAACCTTTTTATTGAAGTACCCTGACATGACCCAGCACAAGACAACATTAGCTGCAGGTGTACAAGACAAGACTGTTTTTCTATGTGTCTGAGTGTGTGTATGAAGGAAAGTAAATCCAGACTGTCTTTGACCGTGTTTAGCACTACCAGTGGATTCACAGCTCTGGCCCAGCTGTCTCCTCAGGTGAGTTACCTGTGCTGACTGACGCTCTAAACCCCCTGTATTCAGTGACTCGGGTGCCATTGCTCTACGGTCAAATATCACTTAACACTGATTAACCCACGCTGGGCCTGCGCTGGGTCTTCACTTGCCCACCTGCCAGCTGACTGCCATTAGAAGTTCCCTTATCTAGTCTCAGATCTGTCTACAATAGAGCCCGGGCCTAGCTGAGGGGTTAAGGAGACTTCTTAAATAATAAATCATTAGCTAAATACTTTTTGTTCATTTGTGTCGTGTTACACGTACCTCAATTTGCTACTCCCGGCACAGTGCCCCATTCAGCAGATGCCTCATCTGTGTCTGCGCCGTCATCCAATCACTGCAAGTCAGAAATCCTTTCTGTTTCTCTCATTCTCTCTTTCTCTGTAGTGTGTTTGCTTGCTCCTTTATGTGGTTTTTGAGTCAGACTCAAGAAAAGAGTTGCAAAAGGATGATGAATTATGAATTGACCCTTTGTTAAGCTCTGCCCTCTTCAGTTACTGTTGTCTGTTCAGTTATCTTTATAGAATGCTCTACAGGGATTGATTGGAGCTTCCCACAAATAGCATGATTATCAGTCAATTTTGTGCATAAAGTGGTAAGACTTGAATGTTATTGGTATGTGGGCTGGAATGTACCGACTTGTTGTGCGTGGACCAATATAGCGGTATGACACACCCACACAACACACACACACACACACACACACACACACACACACCACACCCACACACCCACACACACACAGACACACACAAATACACACAGACAGAGGTATTCCTGTCACTATGGGTTCATTGCATAGGCGTAATGGATTTTCAACTGTACAAACTGTATTTTCTATCCTCTTACCCTAACCCTACCCCTCACACAAAACTTTCTGCATTTTTACATTTTCAAAAAAACGTCATTCTGAATGATTTAGAAGCTTGTTTCCTCATGGGGACCAAAAAATAAATAAATGTCCCCCACAAGGTCAAAATTTACTGGTATTACTATCCTTGTGGGGACATTTGGTCTCCATAACATAGGGAATACCAGGCAACCACCCACCCACACACACATTCTTAAATATAACATTTAAAAAAAAAAAATTTTACGGGGGAGACGTTATGCATATTACAGGAATTTTAATTATATTTTAGCCCAAAATATACTAGGACTCTTATTTTGAAATGCATATGCTTTACTATTTACTAGTCGCAAATGTGAGTGAAACCCTCACACTGTCTAGCCCTAGGCAAAGTTTTATATGTTTACCAAAAATGTTTACGCATGATAAACATTTGCACATGCACAGGAGAACTGTAGATATACTGTAGATATACGCTAACCGGAAACGGTAACATGAATATGTAAACATATTCCAAACGCAAGGACATTTTTGTGTTCAAACATGCAGAATGTTCATGCACATATAAAAGTATCATGTATAAGTTTCCCATACTCCTAATGTTTTCTTATATACACTGGAAAATTTGTACGTTGGTATGCAAGGTTTTTTTCTAGTAAATGTCACTTAAAAGGCTCCTTAGAAATGTAGCATGACAAAAAATAACTAATAAATAGTGTCATATTTTTCATTGTTAATATACTTTCCTTTATAAGAATGAAAAATCCTTTTTTTTCTGTCCTCCTCTCATGTCCTCTCTCATCATGTGGCCTTTACCATCTTTCTCTGTTCGTTGACATTTAATCGGCCATGCTCCCATAATACAACAGCCAATATTATTTTTCCACTCCACATTGGTGGGGTCACAGAGCTGCATAACAAAACAACTTTTCTCTGCAGACACACACACACGTGTGTATTTGTTTGGCACACTCATGATGAAGCAGAGAATAGATTAGGCATTCTTTGGGTATGACTTGCGTAAAGTGATTATAAGTCATCTCAGCCCAGTGAATTTAGACTCCTTGACGCTCCCTCTGTTGCTGCCCCCCAGTCAGATTCGTGTAATCAGATTAAATGCTAACAGAGGCTCAAGAGGGCCTGGGCACACACACATTGCTACTTTGATGCTGCTGTGTCGGAGACAGACGACATTAGTCCTGTCTGCGGCCCTTCAGCCCTGGAAGCATGTCATCTCAATCTGCAGAGAGAATAAAGAACGTCCCCTTAAGCTGATGCATTAGTAAACAGTGAATGCTCACACTCCTGCAGCTGCTGCTCTCTGCCTGTATGTGTGTGTTTACACTTTATTTAAAGTGTTACCAAAGATACTCTTCTTTTCAAGCTGTATGGGTTTCTTGAGTGTATGTGGTTCTTGGATACGGCTACGGCTCTTTGGAGGTTGGAAAAATGATGTTACATTGTATGTTTCGTTTTTTGAGTGATTTAAACTTGTTGAAATTATATCAATTTAAGTCTTTTATTTTCACTTTGTTGCAGAAAAATGCAGTGAAAAAATCCAATCAACTGACATCTTCTACAGTTTGTAGACCAATTGCGAAATTCATTGCATTGTGTAATTAATTGCATTTAGTCATATTTTATTAATATTAATGTATAGTTTTATCTCTGACACCTCACTATGTACGACAACATTTTTATTAAAGAATGAAATAAATATTGTTTATAAACATTTTTAAAACCAGGAAAGTTATGAAGTATCAACTCAATACTTCAGTGTTTGTTTTTATTATTATTATTATTTTCTTGCTACACTGTTACTTTTTGGAAAAAGTAGCTGGTTGGAAAAACTACACTATTTTGAAAGCAGCTTAATTTAGTTGCTACTTCTAGTTAGTTACACATCAACACTGGTTTAGGGTTGGGGTATAGTAATTAAAATTCACTCAGTTTAAAAAGAACAATAAAATCCAAGCAATCCACATCGGTCTCCTAGAAGTGTATCTGTCATGTTACGCTGCCGGAAAGAACACGGAGCCGTGGATAATCGAAAGAGTCTTTAAATGGTAGCCAACATAGAGGGTAAATCCAACACAGGGAACAGGAGATAGACACACGTACATCACTGGTAGACCCGACAAATACAAACTGAACAGACTGGGGCTTATAAGGACTGGATAACGAGGGACAAAATAGATACAGCTGGAATCAAATTAACACAATTAACGCGAGGAGAAACTGGGTCACGGGGAGCAAAACACACACAACAGTCTAGAACCCTGACATTACTCCCCCTCCCGGAAGGTGCATCCTCGCACTGTAGAACAACAGGGGGGGGGAAATGGGTGGGAACTTGGGAGGAGGCTCAGGAGGAGGATGGACACGCGGGTGGGGGCTGACAGACAGAGACCAGGGAGGCGACGAAGGAGGGAGGAGCCATGGAGGAGACAGGAGGGGCCCGGAGCAGGAAGAGACAAGCAGGACCCAGGCAACAGCCATGATGGTGACCCACGGTGGAGCCGACGGAGAGAGGAGCCATGGAGGATGGAATGGCCACGACTCAGGGGGCCGACAACGCGGTGGAGCCGGTTGTGTAGGAGTCCGAGGCCGGAGACGCTAGCCAACGAGCGCCGGGGTATGCCCAAGGTCCAAGGCGGAGATCCGCGGTGGAGCTGGAGCGACTGAGGACCAAGGTGGAGCTGGCTGGAGGAAGGAGCCCAATGGAGCTGGTGGGACGGAGCGACGAGGTGCAGCCGTAGGAGCGGAGTCCTGAGGCGATGGCGGGTCGACGCCCTACCAAGGCAGAGCCGGAGGGACGAGGAAGCCCGGCGTAGCTAGTGGATCGTTCGGTGACGGTGGAGGCAAGGGGCTAGGAGTCGAGGTGAGCCGCTGGGTCTCCGGGCCGAGGCGGAGTCCGGCCGAGGAGGCTTGGAGGCGGAGAGATGGATGCTCCGCCATGGCGCGACGATGGAGGATGGCGAGACCCTCGGCGCTCACAAACCGATTGAGGGGGCTTCGAGGTACGAGCAGAGGTGCTGCCAGACGAAGAGCGGTGGAGGAGGCAGGAGCGGTGGTTGGGTGGGCCTTTGTGAGGCCTTCCGGCTCTCAGGACTGCCCTCTGGGATCGAGCCCACCCTGGCTGGACTGGGAAACGGAGCCCACTCCTGGCTGGACGGGACCAGCGGGGACGAATGAGAGAGGAGAGGGGGCAAGTCGACCTCTAGATCTGTTTCCCAGTCTATCAAGTCCCCTTCTAAGTCCAGCAGTCCCAGATGTATAATTATCTCACCCTCAGCCGCGGTGCAGTGGGCGGCACTCCACTCCGCGCTCTCACCGTCCACAGATTGTTCCCTCGCGGTGGGCACTGTCACCGGCTCTCGCAACTGGTCTGACGTGTTGGGCTCCATATCCGAGGCGATCCTCCTCTCAGGATCGCTCGGATGCTTTTGTCGCTGGCTCGTCATGTGGCGGCGGTAATTGTGCTCTCATCATCGGTGGGCTCGTGGCTGATGCTCGCACCGGGGGAGATGGGGGTGTTGTCCATGGGGTCTGGATTGGATCTGACGAGGTCATCCATAGTGTCAGGTTGTGGGTGGCGATTCGTTTCTTCCCTCTGCCCGAGTCCACTCCACGAAGGCGATGAAATCCTCTCAAGGACCATCTTCGGACGACAGCGCTCTGCTCGCGGTGTTCAAGCGCGTCGTCCGGCTAGCTGGTGGTGCTTGCTAGCAGCTGAAATAGTCTCGTATGATCCTCAAGAGATCTATCCCCCTGCTCCAGCATTCCAGGTGGGTGAAGGGATCCATAACAGGAAACACAGCGGAGAGAAAAATGAGAAAACGAACGGAGGGAAAAACATGGAGGTTACTGTTTTAGGTCAGGTCTTCTGTCACGTTGCACTACCGGAAGGAACACAGAGCCATGGATAATCGAAAGAGTCTTTAAAGGTAGCCAACACAGAGGGTACATCCATCACAGGGAACAGGAGATAGACACACGTACATCACTGGTAGACCCGAAAACAGACTGGGGCTTATAAGGACTGGATAACGAGGGACAAAATAGACACAGCTGGAATCAAATAAACACAATTAACACGAGGAGAAACTGGGTCACGGGGAGCAAAACACACACAGACAGTCCAGAACCCTGACAGTATCACTATTCCTATCAATAAAAATTGCAACAAAAAACCCCACCAAAACAATTGTTTATACATTCTCTAATACATTTGATGGAATTCTAGGATTTCGTAAAAGTCATTGTAGCATTGCATGCAAGTAACATACTGTATTACCTAGTATTTCAAAACATTGTGAATAACAATTAGAATGCAATTAAACTGGAATTATTATCTAATTACTAAATTAGATTTAGGGCCATCTGGAACAAACTGGAATAAAGAAGGGCCTGTTGTTTCGCTGTGGGTGGTTTTACCATAGGCCATAAACCCAAATTTATGCTACATGTGCATTTAAATAGACTTACGGAGGCACAATTTACAACCATAATCACTCTCTGTAACATTCTGCTTTTATATTGACTGATAAGTTGATAGATTTGATCTTTGGCATTATTTGGTAAAGCCTAACATCTTGCACTTGAATAAGATCTTTGGAGATAGCACTTAAAAGCCATTCAGAAAACACTAATTTGCAAAGAGTTCCAAAGCAGGATTTGTTCTGATCATGTACCCTGGTGATTTTAGTCTTGCCCAACTGAAAGATCAAGAAAACGGTCTGTGATTATCATAACTGGTATGTAGACATGTATTTGACCAGCTTTGGCCGAGAGGCAGCATTTATGAGCATAACTTAAGATCTTAACAACAAGATTGACACTTCATTCAACTAGTTTCATAATATGACCAGTCATAAAGACAAAACATGCTATTCATCATATATAATAAATCATTGAAAATCCACATTGTCATTTTTGCCATTAAAAACATTTTGTCACATAAAGACATGAATAGTACTCATGCTTAAATATGCTTAAAATCATGCACACTTGTGGAACAACTAAAAGATAACACACAATGAAAAAAAAGTCTGCACGCATACAGTATATAATAATAAGTACATGTACCCTAGTGTGCACTGTAAACTTTGGGCTTAAGATGAAGACTATAGTCACATGAGCAGCCTAATAAAATCAGTTTTGTTTTACATGGAGCAGGTTACCTCATGGGGGCAGCCACGTTGCTCACATGACTAGCCGAATACAGCATGCTTTATCATGGCAACCCACATATTATAAGATACATAATAATAAAAAAATTTAAAAAATCCTGACTGCTAATCGTGCATTTATACAGTGGCACTGGTAGCCAAACACCTTTGATTTTACGCAATGTTTCATCCACAGCAGTAGGTGTCAGTACAAGTCAAAGACAAGTGACATATTAGCCAGTGCAACATTAGCAAAAAAATGCATCTTTTACTGATCAAAAATTTTTATAATTAGAGAAACGACTGCTTGCTTTCTTTTTAATCTATGTTTTCCTGTAATAAAGTTATGGGATGCTTTTGGGATGCCCAAAGAATGTTTTTGGATGGGTAGGTATGTATGTATGTATTTAAACAATAAAGTGTATTATTTATTTATTTAAACACATTTATTTATACAAATGTATTTATTTATTTATGTCTAGCCAGTCTCTCTCTCTCTTTCTCACTTGCCTTTTTCTCACCCTTCCTCTCTGTCCCTGCCCCCACAGGGTTTAGCGGTGCTGATAGGCATCTCTGTTGGAGTCTGCATGCGTTTCTGCAGACAAACTGCCTCCACCAGCCACACTGTTCTCCCTGGGAACCCTCCATGAACCCTCCACTCCTTTATTGCACCCTCTACCCCTGCGCACGAGCCTGTGCGCCAGCCTGCCCTCCGCCCACGCTGGGCTATGGCGGGACCCTCACACAGGTCAGAGTTCGGCCTTTTTGTTCCACTGTGAAGTACAGTAAACCAAAAATAGCCTATCGGTGCTGGACGTGTGTTTATGTTGGAACCGTATTGTATGTCCTGTGTGATGCAGCCGTGGCGGCCATCTTACATGGCTCTCTGCCTACGCAAATCGGCATCGGTATCTGCCTCACGTGCGACCGTTTGCTTTTGCCGTAATGGGGGATGATAAAACGGGAGTGGCAAAGTGTCTCCTCTTTCTGCTTCCTGTGACTGACCTTCGGATGACCTCGGGAACTCTGGGCCACTCAGAAGGCAGTTGTTTTGTCCGCAGCGTGCGCATTCCTCCTAGGCTATCTCAGCCATCACTTGACAGGAATTATATAATTGCTGCCTGTGATCTCATTCTCCTCAAAGAGCATTTTGAAGTTTGCTTCCCTTTCTTTCCCTTTTGGCTTCCTCTCCCACTCTTTTTAATGTTAAAATTGCTCACATTAAATCACCCTCTTCCTTCAATCCCCTCAACATTTTCTCTCACAGTATTTGGCATTCAATCCCTCTGTTCTTGTCAAATTGTTTATGATACGCTTATCACTTTAATGTGTGTGTGTGTGCGTGTGGATGTGCATGCTGAACCATGCTCATTTAGCAAACACAGAGATGAAGTGATACCATGTAACATTTATATATGACTACGCAGTGTGATGACTATCCTGTGTAGTACCTGTAAATGGGACTCTGTGACACAACCAGACCAGTACTGTCAAAATGTTAAAGCAGAAGTGCAGATCTGGCATTTACTCACACACACCACACACACACCCACACACACACATACACACAGTCCACTAAGAGAAGAAGAATAGCATGACAGTGTGTTTCTAACACATATTTGGACTTTTCATCTCTTCACCGCAGTATTGTTCATGCATGACATCATGATCGTCAGCTAATGACGTCCTGACACATTAACCCCAGTTCTCGCACTGCTGGGCTCTGATCTCAGAGCATTGGTCAAGTAGCAGCCAGAATCCACAGAATCTGACTCACTTGGTTCTGCTGAATCTGACTATTTGAGTAATAAACGGGGGTCACGACCTCTGTGGGTGTCGAGCAGAGAGGATGACACGTAATTGAGAGAAGTCGCACATCAAGTCCCTCTTTAATGTGATGGATGGGCAACTTTGAGTTGTATTCATAAAGAGTCTGATCACAGATTTTTACTGATGTTAGGCAGAAAAACACATCTGGGATCAGAGAGTTGGGACGTGTTATGGGTCTCAGAAAGATGGTCATTCCAGTACTATGTGTATTGTCTTTATGGCGCATTGAGAAGCATGGGGAATTAACACAACATTATTACTAGAATTATACATTGTAGCATATTATGGGGGTCAGTAGTATAGAAAATATTCAAATGTTTGGACAAATCTGACTGAATAAAAGTTTCTTATAATATGAGAGATCATTTAACCTCACAGCTTAAATGCTTCGAATTAGTTTTACAGACAAATTGTGCCCAGACATTAATTTTATTTAAATAAGCAAATAAATAAATAAAATACAAAACAAATAATAATAATAATATTAATGAATGAGGACTAGATTACCCAACATACACGTGAACTCCAGTACTATTTGAAAACCCTTTAAGTTATCCTCAAACAAGTTTCATATATATATATATATAGAAAATACATCCATCAATCATAATATAAATAATCAAATAATATATACTTTCTTTAATAAATAAATCAATAAACTGTTGAATTTGTGTCACTTGTCACTTTCTGAATCTGTAAGCCTGACTGCAGTTCACACATCACCATTAGGAGGCAGTAGTGTTCTTTAACAGACCAGATGTGTGTGTGGTGTGTGTGTGTGTGTGTGTGCCCTGTGTGTGTTGCTAGATGTATAAGGGTGGAAATGCTGTTATTATATATCATCTTCCTCATCTATCCTGAGGTTGAAAAAAGCATCTTTCCTAGGGCAGGCTGGTCATCTTCTGCATGTTTATAGGGAGGCGATGCTGACATCTCTCACTCCCTCTTCCATTCCTCCTTTCCTTGAATGGAGAGGACAAATCTGGCCTTCGTGATTTCTCTGGCTCGGGTCTGTTATGAGCGATGCCTGATCCTTCTCTGACAGCATGAAATGAGATTTTAACTTGTGAGATGAAATCAAGTACAGACCCCGGTGTTGTTTTGCATCATGTATGTCTGGGAATTCTTTGGAGAGGTTGATCTCAAGCCTATAGGAATGATGTCATGCTTGTTACAGGGTTTTTTTGTATTTTTTTTGGTGAGATGCTTTAGTTCTTGTTCTGAAAAGAAAAACACCACAAAAAAGCCTTACAAAAATTACTCTGACAGTACCATGGTACACTGATTGTATCAGATGTTAATACCATGGTACTTTTAATAAATGCCAGGATGCTTAATGACCTCCATATACATATACCATGGTATTTACACTACATGGTAGTCCAAGGAACATTATACCTGTGTGAAAAACCATGGTACATTAATAGGAAAGAAAAAAACATGGTACTTGGTATGGTAATGCCATTATACTTATGTAAATAAAAGAAAGGGTATGGTACCATAGTATTACCATGGTAGTCCAGGGTTTTGTAAAGAATACATAGTATCACAACGGTACATTACCAAAAATCATTACCATGTTAACTGTTCAAAAACCTTGTTAATACACCATTTTCTAAGAAAATGAATGAGAGAAAAGAAGGATGAAGACATGTTCTTGGTTCTCAGATTACTTTAAAAATGTCATATTATCATTATGGCACAAACCTGATTTAAAGAAGGACGGAAGAGGAAGGAGGAGAGGAAGGAAGGAAGGAAGGAGGAAGGAAGGAAGAAAGGCAAAGAAAGAAAGAAAGAAAGAAAGAAAAGGAAGGAGGTTTGAAAGAAAGAAAGAAAGAAAGAAACATCCAGACATGTGAAGATATTACTAAAAACAAACAAAAAGGAAACAAACAACAACAACAAAAGTATGTTTCCATCTAAAAATACCAAAGTCGTCAAAAACTTAGTACATCATTTTCACACCATTGAACTTGCTAAAACAAACAATCAAACAAACCAGTTATCAAACAAACAAAGAAGACAAATAAAGAAGCTATCAAAGAAACAAATCTCAAACAAACAACATATTTTCATCTAGATTTTTATTTTATCTTAGTCTGACATTATCATCACATTGTTAGAGAAGAAAGACAGAAAGACACAGAAAGAAAAGAAGAAAGATAAAGAAAGAAAGAAAGAAAGAGAACAAATGAACAGTACAGATAAGAGCAGAGAAGCGCTGAAGAGCAATAGTGTTCCCATCGAGCAGTCAGGCCACCCTCAGAGAACCTTGAGCTGTGAATGATGAATCATGTTGTGGATTGCAGATTGCAGATGCATTCAAAAACATCCCAATATTTTACTCTGCAAGACAGATAGCTCGCTCCTAGAACTGAGACCAGACTTTTAGAGAGAGAGAGAGAGAGAGATTTGGGAGCTGAAGGAGCATTTTTCTCTCCTCCCATTCCCAGAGTTTCACCATCCGTTTACGTTATAAACAAACACATGTAAGGATGTTTCACTTGAAATCCATAAAATTTATTTCATCCATCCGTCACATACATATTATCGTACAAGTGCTAATTAAGAAAAACATGCCAGACCAGGATATTAACACGTACACGCTGCCCCTCTCCACTGTACAAAAAAGCCCCTGCAGACAGCAGAATGAAGGTACGAGAACAAGAATGGGGAGGAAATTTGCTTGAAATGTAGCTATGAGCCTGCAAAGATCTTATTACATAGATGGCCGATAAGCATCTCAACTGGAATAATACTTTGCACAAGCTGCACATTTAATTAAGCATTCATATGTGCGGAGCGACGGGAAAAAAGAGGGAGAGAGAGAGGAGAAGAGAGATTGCATTCATCCTCAGCCTTTGCCCTTTTCTTCCCTTTATAATTGAGCGTTGTGAGGATGAGAGGAGGTGAAGACAGCGAGCGGGAGTTCGTCTCTTAACTTTGTGTCTTATTTAAAGCTTTACACATGTTTTTCTGATAGCACACTCACTACCTCCCATTGCTGCCCCCAGGGTACTCACTTTGAGGTGTGTGTGTGTGTGTGTGTGTTGGCCTGTGGATTTGATATTAACAATCCTAACATATTTGTTTTTGTCTTTGCTTGCATTCTGTCATCTTTTTTGTGCGTTGTGGTACATTTATGTACATATTTGTGAGTGATGCATTGGTTAAGGCCAGTAGCAGTGGCTCAGTGACGTGTGCGTGACAATAGATGTGTATACGTGTGCATCAGTGCTTCAGGAGGAGCCAGTCTCCCATTTGAAGCTGCCAATAGGAAACACTTGTCTAAACAGGACAGGGAGCTGTTGCTTCAATCTACCAGTGCACTGCTAGACACTGGAGTATTACTGTAAATGTCTAATGGTTTAAGATCTGGACTGCTAATGCAACAACTCAGGCAAAGAAGAAACCTTATTTATTAAGTTATTACTATTGCTATTGCTTAAATTTAGGGTTGGTGATTTGAAACCCCCCCAAACCTATTTATTAAACTTTGGAGTAATTTATTCCACACCGTTTGTCCTATACATCCTACATGAATGATGCATCTACTTATACAAAATACTTACTTTTATTCCTCGCAGATGATAAAACAGGCAAAACATATAGACGTACGAATCAATAATTAGCTGCATTGTTGTCAAGTATATCTTGTTATGTTGCATATTTAATTTAGAAAGTGGTGTTCAGTTATAACACATTTTTCATTTCACATTTTAATCTAGTAAGAATGCTTTTGTTTTTCTGATATTAATATATACATATTGTCATCTAGTTTGATGTAAAATGTCTTAAAATATTAACGTATAATAATTACAATATAATGTTTATTAATTCATTATTATTAATCAATAGCCCAGTAATAATTATCGAGCGCATTGCATTGTGGGATTCAACATTTCCTATAGTGTTGTCTGTTGTATACTGCCCATTTTGACAAATATTATAGGTCATCCAGGTCTTTTGTGCATGCTGAAATTTGAATACTGTAGAAATCGATGGACTATTATGCTATTCCGAACATAGTACGTTTCATGTCTTTCTGGAAATAACTATTTCGTTTTTTGATCTAATTTTGGGTAAAAAAATGTCTTGGCTGTGTCTGATTAAATAATGAGTCAAGGAGATGTTAAGTCTCAGCTGTTATTGTTTGTAAAGGTCAAGTTGGCCACATTGCATTATGGGATATGGCGATCCGTGCATTGTGATCTGTTGTATAGTGCACATTTTGACAAATACATGTAAAAAGGTCATCCAGGTCTTCTATGCATACAGAAAATGTATACTGTGCGCAATATGTATACTACATATTGCAGACACATATGAGTGCTACGCTGTTCCTTTAGTCTTTCTCAACCTCCTAAAGAGATCATCATGACTCAGCATGGTCACTAAACCTCTATCACCTTCTTTCATATAGAATATAAAAGACGATATTTCGAAGAATATCTGTGTTTTCTGTTCATCCAAGTGATCCAATATCTTCTTTTTGTGTTCCACTGTAGAAAGAAGGTAATCTCTTTAAGGGGGTGTTTGCACAACACCGTTTTCATCTAAAAGTGGAAAACTCTTTATGGATTTTGGTCATTCAGTTACATGACAACTGCATTTTGGGGGACTGAAAACACACACATTTAAAAACGGGTTTTCAAAGTGCACGTTTTTGAAAACGAGACCATTATCGTCTCTGTGTAAAGTGACATTACTGGCCTGGCATGCATAATACAGTGGTTTTAGTCATTTTCATGGATCCATGTGAATGTGGGATCATTTTGACAATGTTGTCGTCTGTACGTGAAACTTTTCAAAAACGCAAAGAAAAACATCTCCTTTTTTAGTACAATCATTGTCATTGTGAAGCAATATTTTAAGAGGACAGAACTCATTTTGAGTATTGATAGTGTTTTATAATGCTGTAAGTTTATTCATTTTTCGATCGGTGATTTAGTGAAATAGTGAATTTTTGTGTTTTTACACAAAAAATGGAGATATCTCTGCTTGTATTGGATACTAACTCTCTCACTGCTCCCTTTCCCTATACACACACACACACACACACACACACACACAGAGAAGTTAATCCTTTGAGAGGGTCAGGAATTGAGCAATAAAGAGAATGGCTGCTGCAGTGTGAGAGATGAGGTTCGCTCTCTGGGGTTCTTTCCTAGATGTGTGTGAACAAAGTAAGCCCCTCACACATCACACACACACACACACAACACACCATAAATTCATTTTTTCACTTGTGACCTTTCCACACAAATCACAAATAAATGTCTGACAGAGCCTGTTGGCATGTAGATTTACTATATTCAACATTTTTGGATATGAGGCTTTTAAGTATTATTTATATATTTGTTGATTTATTATCTTACCACATATAAATCTGTTCAAATCAGCTACAGTTGTGATACGGTTCCAGTCAGTTTAATGCTTTTGGACATTTAACAGAAACATTTGCAGAAAGATTTTTGCATATTTTACAAAACGGTAAGTTTCAGTTAACTGCAATAGTGCCATACAGGTGCAAATGAAGATAACAACAATGCACCATAGTAAACATGGTTACTACTTGTTACTACAGTAAAACCAAACAAAATTATTGTGGCATACTCTTCATATAAGATGCTTTTTTTGTCATGACATGACATCCTTGCTGTCGTGATTAAAAAGGATTAAAATGCCAAACCATGACTTGAATAACCTCTTCATATACTGAGCATATATATATATATATATATAATGATTGAGATATGTACAGTCCCATCTATTCAAGGTGTAAGCCATTCAATTATAATTTTTTTTAATGGTGTTAAAAAAAACATATGAAACTAACATGAATATAAAGCGTTTTTTTTCTTTTTAATAAAACTTTTTCCTTTTATTTGCCTTCATTCTTTTACCTAATTGTTGTAAATAGTTTAATTAGTTTATCTGTTTTTCTTTTTATTTGTGCTGAACATTAGTTTCATTGTGGTAAATAAAACAGCATGGAAAATACACTTTTCCACTGTACATTTTGGGATGTCACATAACACATAACACACACGTAAACACACGCTCACACACACTAAGACGCTGCTGTGAGGCCTGATGTAAATGAGTTAAACTGGTGAAGGAGGGGTCAGTCCTGAGCGAGGCGGGTGGGGTGCGACGGACAGAGAATGAGAGAGAACTAAGACAACAGTATCAGTTCTATTATCACATTAAAAGGGGACTAAAATAAGACACACTCCCGGCCTTGTGTCCACAGGACTGCACCTGCAGTGCCGGGGTCATTGTTAGGGGCCCCGTCCTTCCCCCCTCCCTCCTCCTCCTCTCTGTGGAAGGCTGCTGCTCTTTTCTCTTTCACCCTTTCTTTTCGTCATCCCTCACTCTCCTCGTCTTTTCTGCCACTGCGTAAACACAGCTGAGAGAGAGGCGCTCACGTGCCGCCCCACAGAGCCTTCTGCCAAAGGCCTGCTCCGGCCACACGCACACGTGCGGGTGTGAGATTATGTTTGCACTTCTGAGAGTTTGTGTGAGTCCGTCTCTGCATGTGTGTGTTTACATCTGAATGTGTGAGTAAATGTCAGCGCGAGTCATTGTCTCAATATCTGCTTTTTATAATGCTGATGAGTTTGCTCAGGGCTGTCTGTTTGTTTGCTCTGGAGGAAAGTGTGGCGGTTTTAACAACACCGCTCATTGTTGGCTCATTCGTCTTTATGGCGCAGCATTTCGGGTCTAGACACACCTGCCCATCGCTTTTATTTTGGGTTGTGTGTTCTAATGCATCATGTCTGCATGTAAATTGTGTGTGTGTTTGTGTGATTGATATATACTGCCAGAAAGTCTGTTTACCTATTAAATGAGTTTTCATATCTCATGTCTTTTTCCTATTTACATGATATACCAAGCTACCAAGGTATGTTTTCCAAAAACATGAAAGTACCATGATCATTTATTTAGTGACATTATACTGCTAAGTTGGTCATTGATATTCAAATTCTGACATTTGATTATGACAAATAAGTTCAAAATATAATAGTAATTATAATCGTAATAATAATACTAATGAAATTTGTATGCATATTATGCATTATCGCACACTGCATCGTTACAAAAATGATGACAATTGCCATATTCATTTACCATTTACATGATATTCAAGTACTCAAAACGAATGTCCAAACAAACATGATTGCAGCATGGAAACTTTGTTATTATTATATAATAAATAATTTGATTAATTAGTTGACATTCAAATTTATATATGCAAATATTCTGGTTGTCGTGATGTGTTATAAAATCTTGAGTTAGATAGTTACATTTAAAATGGTTGAATAAAATGAACTTACATACTAAAATGAATTACAAATAGAATTAGTAATCTTATATATTATATAGTAGAGAGAGAGGAGAGAGAAGAGAGGAGAGAAGAGAGAGATTTTATGGTTTGGGTTTTTGTTAGTAATATTTACAATTGATAATAATTTGTACTAAATATTATATTTAAAATTTCAATTAAATGTAAAAAAACGTATTTAACTTAATCATTTAATTTAATAACTTTTTAATTTAATTTAATTAAATTTAATTAAGTCCTCTTTATTTTTGGTTCAGTGCAAGACTGTCAGTCATTTATTCGGTAGTTCAGGACAGGTAGGGTGTGGTTTGTATTACGAATGAATGCGCATACTCATTACCAGTGGTGGTATTTACCATGCAGGGTTTTACAGGCTTTGCTGGACCTTTATTAAAAAAAAGACCTGCATCAGTCCCTCAGGTTATAAACAAAAACACCGCCACTCTCCTCTCACAACACACACCCTCCCTGCTCTCCTCTCTGGCTCCAGTACCCCACCCAGGAGGACAATAAAATCGCATCTCCCTCTTTCAGATCCTAATCTGAAGGCCGGCCTGCACATTGCCAGGTGACCCTGGGTGGGGGCTGCCAGGGCTCCTTAAATCCCCCGCTTTCCCCTGCTTGTCAGCACCCCTCTACCTCATTCCACCCCTGAGCCCACCCCCTGCCTGAGGGCCGCCCCAGCGCCCCGCTCCAACAGCAATTAATCCATCTATTGATCACAGAGTGCGACTCAGCAAGCTTCTGATCCTGCACACCAAAGCTCTCCTGTCTCAGAAATTGAACTGTTTTTTTTAAGTGTTTTTGTTGCGCTGGGTTTCTCTGTCACCTCTCTTTCTCTCTCTCTCAATAGCTCATACAGGCAACTGTGGTCATTATACCAGCACACTTGGGGGCCATTTTGTCTCGGCCCTGTCAAAAGATGGTACAATGAACCAGCCCAGGCTGTTGGTGTCTGTTGTAATGAGTGATCTGGCATAATCAATCCTGAAAAGATGGCGAAACGCACCTGTAGCAAATCAAGTATGAGATGGTTTCCACACATCCTACTAAAATGAGACCTACTGTAAAGTAAATAGATTTTTAGAGATGTTTTTTAAATTTCATTTGAAATTAATTAAATACAACTGTATGTTCAAAAAACAGTTATTGAATGATTTTTTTATGACTTTTATTTTAGTATTTATTATTTTTATTATACTATTATATACATTTTTTTTTTAGCATTTTTACTGAGATTACAATTAGATTAACAAATTAAATAAATGGTCATTAATTTAACAAATTCATTTAAATACTTTTTTGTCATCTTGAGGCCCTTTTGGAAATTTGCTGAGAAAGCGTAATGTGTCCTGGACCCCTGGTTGAGAACCACTATTTGCCGTATACTGTCTATAACTGTATATACACTGTATAATTTTGTCTAAATTAGAAAAAAAAATGAATGGGATACATCAGCTATAAATATAAAGCAGTTGATGAGACATTTTCATCATTGATCTCAGACTTTTAACAGGGTTGTTCAATTATGTAAAGATTTTGTGAGAGATCCATAAGACCGGAGAGTGACTTACCAACCCACATTAGCGCTTTGGTTAAGCTCTAGAAAAGATTAAAAAAGAAAAAAAAAATGCAATAAAAAATAGTCCATACAGTTCATGCTCTGTGTTGCAGTTCTTATGAAACCACAAAATAGCTTTGTGTGAAGAACAGGTGAAAATCTAAGTAATAATTCACAGAAAATCTTCGCAAACTTTGTTTCCATTCAGGTGGTTCTGGACCCCATCAGCTTTCACTGTATGGACAAAAACAGGTGAAACATTTTTCAAAATATCAATCTTATGTGTTTTCCATTGATGAGAAAGTCAGTATAAGGTTTTTAGACAGCATGAACTGAGGGTGCTGCAAAAGCCAAGCCAGTCGATTTGGTCAGTCAAACTTTTAATACATTTTAACATTTCTATAGTAAACTTACAAATTCACACTCCGTGTACCATTTAAGTGATTTTACTATGATTACACAGAACAGCAGCAAGTGCGTGAGGTTGCCATGGCAACCAGATAGCTTGCACGAGAATTACTTGTAAAGGCTGCGCTATTTTTGCTCTGCTAGCAATAAACACGTTGAATATAATGCACTATAAACATGTTTGTCAACAGAATCGCAAAGCAGACTTACCCACTGCTTTAAAATAGATATCTGTTGATTCAAGTTAAACGCACAGAAGCAGGCACACAAACACTTCATATTTAGTCAATCTTACTGAAAATGGCCAATTGAGCAGTTTATATTCTGAAATGTCTAGGTTTAGTTCTGTGTAAGTTAAATAACATTTGGATGTAAATGGTCACGCGACAACTTCTTACGCAAATGATATTGGGGAAGCCATTAGCAAGTTTGATTGTATTTATTGTTATACTTTTTTTGTTTACAAAATAATTTAAAATGCATTAAAATAACTATGTGCATATTTACTTTTGAGTTGAAAATATGAATTCAATATCAAATCTTTGGTATAATTTTTCAGTGGGTTTCCATGGGCGTAGTTTGTGAGGGGACCAGCTATGCCCATGGCTACCATTCGTTGGTGTTGACAACACTTAATGTAGTTATCATTCTTTGTGTGAACGGGCCTTAAGGAGTCCAAAAATGTGCGTTTTGTCACTTTCGTTCATGTGATATTACATCACTAAAATGAGTGAATGCGTATGTGCCGGCATAAATGGTGTGTGTGTGTTTGCACGTGCACATACGCTGCTCAATCTAGCGGGCCGAGCGCATGAGTGGGACAGCCTGAGCTCAGGCATCCCGCTCACACCACGAGTCATACACACCACACACCAGCCATCAAATTCATCCCGCGCCGCACTCGTTTGCGTGGGTCCCGCGGGAGTGCAGGTCTCTAATCCACTAGCACTGGACTCGACAGTATAAGTTGACGCACTGCTCTCCACGCCCAGTACTTTCTCGAGAAGTTTTGCCGTGCTGTGCTGCTCTTTCAGGTGTTTTAAATAGGATGTGGAGTTTTTCACGGTTGAAAAGATTTTCTTCACCCCACATAATTGGCAACGCACAATAATGTTCTTGCCTTTGACAGAAATAAATTCAAAATAGAAAGTGTACTTTTCTCTCTCCAAGCTGAGTTTTTTTTTTTTTGGTTGGTAGTATCCGCCTCGCAGGCGCTTACCAGTCAAAGTAGATCTCAGGTAGAGGACGTCGCGTGTGCTACACCCTTTTTAAAATCTACTGTAGATGATAAAACACTGCATTCTGTTGGCAATGATGTAACACAGCGGTAACATATAGAGACCTTGACTTGGAACTATACTCAAATTTTTATTTTGGAAATTATTACACGTTAAATTTCTCTGTTACTAAAAAAGAAATCAAATTACTAATAAGTAATGCATTACTGCCCAACACTGAAAATAATAATATTTTAAAGTATAGTTACAATTATTTCTTCCCAGGGGTCGCATCTTTTTCACCCATGATGAGTTTGCAACCCATGTATTTTGGTGAAATTCACAATTTTGACTCGGCACATTTTTCTGAAGGACTACAATAAACACTAAAGTTTATTAATTACTACATAGTTCAAACTTTTCTTCTATTTTACATATTCTACCAAACCTGTCAAGTGTCATGTAACCAAACGCATAGGCATGCAACCATTATTAAAGTATCTTAATAATTTAATATTAATACAATTCAAGAGTACACTCATATTTGAAAGTACTAAATAAAATATTAATGTGATAATATGCTATAATGCCTGTTATAAAATACAAAAAATTAAATTTTTATACATGTTTTTCAAACATCATTAGCGAAAACTAAAAATAAAATAAACATATACTTTTTATTTCTCTTATAAAAAACTAAAAAAAAACTTGTTACACCGGTTTTTCAAACACTCCCTGTCGGAGTTACCGTTAACTAAAACTAAAATATTAACTGAAATAAAATGTAACAAAAATTTCCTTTTAATTCAGCTAGTGCCAAGGCGCATTTTGGCCTTTAGTTTAGTTTAAGTGGAAGTACTAAAATAACTAAAGCTGAAATAAAAATGAATAAAAGCTAAAACTCAAGAAACCATATAGACAACAAAAAAACTAAATTACTGAAACTTAAAAAAAATTAATATGAAAACAAGACAATATAAAAATAAAATCTCATTCAGAATATTAACAAAAACTATAAAAGTTTACCAATGATACCGAATGCTTCATAAATTCTGATATGGTTCGAAACAGGTCAGTGAATCTTATGATAAAAATAAAAAATATCATTCGTGTGAAAACAATTTGCATATTAATAACAAATACTAAAAACCATACAAAATATTATTGACAGATGTACGTACTGTAAATATGTAGGTAATAATAATTTAATAATACATTTTTTCCCATATATATACTCAGGAAATGATATTTCTCAATTTACAGGAGACAAACTAAGAATTTACATTAAGGCTTCGAGACAGTCTTCATGTCTTTATGCAGATTATTTCTGATGTACGGGGCGTTGGATGCTTGAATTTGATTGGCTGACGAACATTCTAAGGTGTGCGATTATTTTCAGGGAAACACACGGCTAAAATAGTTCCAGGCAGATCTTGACCGCATTACATACCCATATCACTTCGCCAAACGATTTCAGTTATTTCAAAGGTCCTTACAGCCTAAAACAGCAAAAGAACCAAAAACCCACAGCGACACTGACCAAGCTAATAAATATAGTAAACAATAGGATAAAAACGACAAATTATCTCCATGTTTTTGCCACAAAATTATGTTTTATTATGTACAGGAAGCACACACTCATCTATCCACTCTCTCTCCCTTACAAAACGGCACATCAATACAGTAGACACACACACACACACACACAGAAACATACACACACACACAAACAGTTGTCAGCGCTGCTCTGACAATTTCATCAGTAAAATAGTTAGCAACTTAAAAGCTACTTGTCATTTCTCACTAGCGAGGTAATAACAACGTTGTTCTTGAAGCAGAGGTGTTTCGATATAGTAGACTCGCTGCTGCAGACAGTGTTGAGAGACAAACAGACTCAGCTAATTCACGCAACGCTATCTCTCTCTCATAACTGCATTATAACTGCATACTAGCCAATGGCTTCCAGCCAACGGTACTAGGTCTTAAAATGACAATTTGTAATTAGCAACGAGGTGCTGGATGGAGATGCGTAAGAAATGAGTCTTTTAAGGACAAAACCGGACGAATGTCTGGAAATACATCATCTGAACAATGTCTCTAGGTGTGGGAACCATAGTATAACGGGAATAAGTGATCCGGCCGTTGAATTATTTGAAAATAATGCACACCCGAGGTGTAATGCACGCCCGTCGTCAATTATTCCTTACTTGATTTTAAGGTGAAGTATAACCATGACATTTCTTGACGGTGTTAATGAGATTCACCTCGTTCAGTCCCACCCCCTTGACTGAGTCAGTGTTGATTATTTTAGGAAATCACACTACAACTGGCTTGTAAGTATACTTATAGTTGTCTCTGCACATAACGCTGGAAAGTGTTTTGACATAAAAAAAGATACGCATACGCTTTACAATAACCATCTACTGCACAAGAACACCAGAATCAGCTCTAGATATATGTGCATCTCTAATACTAACTCAGCCAAGCGGGTGATACGATGCAATAGTGGTGTGTGTGTGTGGGTGTGTTTAAAGCCCATGCACGGTGGATGCCACAACCTATAGATAGTAAGACTGGGCATTGAAAACTGTGCCCACTCACCTCATGGGTGTAAAAAGAGCAGTAGTGCCAAGTTAAGCGCAATGCCAGAATGTTGTGTAACACCCCTGACCACTAAACAAACTACTTACACTTGCCTGAAGTCTAATGTATCCGCTGCCGTTTGTTTTTTACTTGTGAAGTCGGTAAGTGTGCACATGGGTTCAGTGGGGATTCCCCATGCTGACTTTACATACAGTATGTGGTCAAGTCATGTAAAAACCCGTGCTAAATAAATCAACTTCCTGCTCGAATGGGCTGATGGCCTTTGTTAGGCACAGCAGTGGCGTGCCTGCAAGCCCTTCAAACGTCACATTATTATACGGTATATAGGAGGACATCAAGTGATGTATTACTTTTAGAATTTTTTATTTTACTTATAATTTATAAGTACTTAAAAGAATATCAAAAACATTTCATTAAGCTTTTTTTAAAAATTCATTTATTATCTGTTACTTGTCCTTTAATGGGAGCTGTGCAGTAGCTGTTAATGTATTGTGGGTTTTGCACGGCTGTTTTAACAATCAGCATCCAGAATCGTAAGTGTCCATTTTGTAATTATTATTTAATTGTAATGATCATGAACATATCTGTATGACATTATATATTTAATATATAGTCATATTGATTTATGAGAAACAAATTCACAAGTTTATATACAATTTTAAATGCACTACTTTTCACAGTGGCGGGCTGTGCATTTTACACCTAATTACATGAATTAATCCATCTCTTCATACATCATAATGATGCCACGGCTATAGAAAACCATAAATATTACACAGTAACGCAGTATAACAGGGCACTACATAACAGACAGGTATCTTATGAAGCGAGAATGAATGCCATTACTAAAGAAAGAAACCCAATTAACAATTGTGCAACACATCATCTGTAGCTGAAGCATTAACCTAACAAAATGACACAAATACAGTCCATCCGATGTTCTTACAGACATTTATTCATCTTACAAACGCATTTATACCTTACAGATAGCATTGGTATAAAACAAATAAGGTGATTACATGTGTTTTAAAGTTGACCTAACAATGTAATGTTCTCTTACTGCTTTATTTCGTCTTCACGAGTCTCCCCACCGGTCTGCCAGCACGCTGCAGGAGGAAAATACTATTAGCACAGCTTTAACGGGAAAGTGAGCAAGTAACATAAAAATAATTCATACAAGACGATGAAGAAAAGTGTATACATGTGTTTTAACGTACCTCTGTGACTCTCATCTCCCCGCTGGTCTGCCTCTGCCAGCGGCGCTGCGGCCGGAGGAAAAGACAGCTCCACTCGGGAAACTGAGATATTCTTACGGAAACTTAAACCTGGCTTTATATCGCTCAAATAACATCAGCATACAACGCATCAAGCGATAAAAGAGTCAAAAATGAAAATAAACCTACCATACTCTAGTGGTTTTTCATCTTCAGGAGTCTTTCACAGAGCC
>JADLZN010000174.1:0-76596 GCA_018155175.1 Sinocyclocheilus anophthalmus
TTTTTTTTTTTTCTCCCCAAAGGCCTATTTCGCCGCCATACCTATGGTGCTTGCCGCATTCATATAACATCTAGCTGCTGACGGAACAGCCGACATCGACCAGAGACAACACAACATTACTGTTCAGCTGCTGGACACTAAGGAGCAAACCCACCCTCTCGGTCAGTCTCAGCCCAATCTCGATAACATTTGAACACACTTTTTACCCCAAGCTGTATGTTTCTAGAAAATTAAAATGGAAGTTGATTTTTGTACTGTATATTTTTTTGCCACGGCTGAATGGTTTTAGGGGACTGGAGGCTGAGCTGCCGGAATAATCCACTGGTGATTCCTGTGAGTCATGACCTGAGTGTGGCCTTCTACCGGACAAAAGCCATTATAGTGAGCTTCAGCTCTCCTCTGGTGGCCATCTCAGGTGTTGGTCTGCGCTCCTTTCAATATTTTGACCCCATCACTATAAGTGGCTGCCAGAGCAATGAAATCTACAACCCCATGGGCCAAAGGTGAGGAGATAAATCTACCATTGCTCCCTCTCATGTCAGTGTAGAGGCTAAATGTTTTGCCAGTCCACAGCGCATAGATGTGGTCTTAGATCTGTAATTATAGTATTTGAATTTTTTTTGTGTATCATGTTATGATGTCTATTGCAGTAGTGACAAGTTTTGAAGATATGTTGATGACACATTTATTTAATCCCCTATTGCACAATGTTATATAATAAATCAGTTTACTTCACTTTACAAGCACATGATGCATAAAAGATGGCAGTGAAATGATTAATAATAAAGGGCTGACTTTAAACCAAAACCAATAAAATGCCTTTTCTTGGTCACGCTATATCCTCACAGTCATCAGCAAAGCTTTTGTTTTTCACCCATTAAATATGATTCACAATTGTTAGTAACAAAACTTACAAACTTTAATTTAAACACATTTATAGTGATAGACAGTATTAGTTTGGTATGAGAGATTGCATAGATTTGTTTTCTTGTTAAATAAAATTGTGGAACAGCGGTAAGGATTCGGATACACTACTATAGAGTAAATTCTAATGCATATTTTGTGTTTTTTATTTAGATTTTTATTAACCTTTTTTATTAAGTAAAAATTTTAAATATAGTTTAAGCTAGAGGCCAATGTTAAATTCTGTTTTTGTACAATTCAAGTCTTTGATTAAGTCTTTTGATTAATTTATTTCCATTGTCGCATGGATTTGCTTTCATAAGGCAAGAGTGTTAAAGTAAACCAATTGTCGGTTCCCTTTCAGTCGGTCACTCCCAGTCACTTCTGTGACCGACGATGGGATCTCGCGAGAACCAATCCACTTCTAGGGTAACAAAATGCGCCAATGCACTTGGCATGCAATGAATTGCATCCAGCTGCGCGGATCACAGCGTACATAAAAAGGCAGCCGTTGCAACACACAACCAGCTTTTTTCGCCTTCGGAGCTGAGCGACAACAACTATCGTCCTGCTCCTACAACTGCTTCGTGGGTGACGAGATTTCCGCCCCTAAAAAAGCGCCTCCGGGAGCTTTTTGGGCTTGGCGGATGGCCGCGTCAGCGTGGGTCGTTCCTGTGTCGAGTGGGTGCGCACATTCCTGGCACTAACCCCCTGTCGTGCTGCTGCAAACGTCCCCGTTCCCTGTGCGTCTCGCACGTAAAAAGCATTTTTCATAAAGAGCAATTTCTTGCTCTAAAAGAGTACAATAACTTGTGCGTCTTTTAAAAGACCGTTCGCTTTTTAAGATCCATTTCACTCGTGTTTCTGGATGCGGTCTTTACCTGGTGCCGGGTGATGGTCACGATCGCTGCCTCACTTGTCTGGGCATTAAACACGCTGAGGTAGCGTTCGCGGCCGAGTCATGTTCCCATTGCGGGAAGATGACCATCTCGGAGCTGCGGGCCAGGCTCTGTTTCCTCCAAGGGGGCGGAGCTCCATTGCCGCTGCCGTGATTTAGTGTTCGCCCTGGCGGCAGCCAGGCGTGGACTACTACGGGCAGTAGGGTCTGAGGGTTACAGTGGTGGCAAACACCTCAGGGAACCAACCCTCGTGGGCCCTCCGCTTCGGCTGTATAGTCGCTTACCCACCTTGAGGCCGCCAAAGACGGTGCTGGGCCCTCTTCAAGCTCGTTCCAACGGTATCCTTCATTGCCCCTCCTCCCCGCCGATGGCGATCACTGCATCGGAGGGAAAGCTCTCTGAAGAGGAAGATTCGGCTGCGCTGCCACCCTCCGGGATGGTGGCAAGGCCTTAATCGATTCCAGAGATGTCGGCTATGCTTTCCCGGGCCCTCCTAGAGGGTGGTCTCGAGTGGAAACCTCCACTGCGTCCGGGCCCTCGAGGTTTGACGAGTGGTTTTTCCTCTTGGGCTCGCACTGGTTTTTCACACCCCGCCTCAGGCTTTCTTCCTGAGATGCCATTAGAGTCTCACCCAGGTCATTGACGCAAATCCTTTTAACTATCCCCGAAACTGACCTGGCTGACCTTCCTCCCTCAACCACTCCTCGACGGTATAACAAGTGGTCCCCCCAGTGGGTGGTCGGATTGCATGCAATTTGTCCTAACCACTGCACTCCACCTGCATGTCAACCGTTCTCTCCCTCCCTGCTGAGGTACTTCGTCTGGCCTGTCCGGCGAGGCTTATACACTTCCTGTGAGAAAGCTCCTCTCCGCCTACATGCTACAGCTTACTGCAGGTTCATCAGGCTAAGGCATTGAGGGACTTGCACGAGGGTGGTCACAATCCGGAAGTTCTGAAAGGGCTCTGAACCGCTACTGACCCCGCTCTCCGAGCGACGAAGGTCACCGTGAGTTCACTGGGTCATGTGATGTCCACATGCCGACAAAGTTCGGTTTCTTAATGCCCCTGTGCGACGCGGTCGAGAGCTTGGCCCAGCAGCTCTCGGATGCACAGGAGCAGTCTGAGGCAGGTCGTCACACCCTGCCCCGGCGATCAGCTGCTGCCTCCACCCGTCCGCCAGCTGCAGCGCCCCAGCCTGCTCGTCGCAGAGGGCGGCCCCCTGCGTCCACCCCTGCTCCCTCGCCGCATCCGCAGCAGCCGCCAGCAAGCGGCACCGGGGAGCTGGACGTAGGCAGGCCCCCCCACCCGTCCAGGCCCCGTCAAACCTTCGGTTACGACAGAGCAAGAGGCACGAGTCCTGAGAGGAGGACGCTGCTCTTTGGGGGGATGGGGATGGTGAGGCACCTCTTCTCACCCTGAGGGCCGGGTGTAGAACTTGAAAATCTCACGGATAGTCCCCTTGATTCCCAGGATGGGCATGAGAGTCGTGGACGACCACACAGGACTCACACTCATCCTCCATCGCCAGCGGCATCGCGGCAGTTTCAAGATCTTCCAAAAAGGTCCTCCTCATTCACCTCTGCCAACCTGTGGAACCACGTAAGCGTTGCACCGCACACTCAGACCCCTCTTCGGTTTGCTCACAAGCCGCCCGAGTTGGGTCCCTGCATTCCACCTTGTTGCCCCACTGCGGGTACGGCGGTGGTTTCCCTGGTCCCGCTTGCACGGTAAAATCGGGTGCACGCTCCGCTACCCAAACCGTCCATTGCTTCTTTTGACATCAGCCTCGCTATGCGATTCAGTTCGCCTGCCTCCCCCAATTTCAGTGGCATCCTCTTCATGAAGTGAAGCCAGCCGAGCTCCCGTTCTTGCGTGCGGAGATCGTAGTCCTACTGGTGAAGGATGCGATAGAGCCGGTCCCTCCAGCTGATATGGAGATGGGGTTTTACAGCCCCTACTTCGTTGTACCCAAGAAAGTCGGTGGGTTACGACCAATCTTGGACCGGGTCCTTCACTGGTTACTGTTCAAGATGTTGATGCAGAAACATATCTTCGGGGGTATCCGTCCCAGAGATTGGATTGCAGCGATCGTCCTGAAGTATGCGTACTTTCATGTGTTGATCCTTCTGCGCCACAGACCATTTCTGCGGTTCGCGTTCGAAGGACAAGCATATCAGTACAAGGTCCTGCCCTATGGGCTGTCCCTGTCTCCCCGTGTCTTAACGAAAGTCGCGGAGGCAGCTCTTGTTCCCCTCAGAGAACAGGGTGTTCGCATTCCAGCTACCTCAACGACTGGCTCATACTAGCTCAGTCTCAGTATCAGTTGTGCGAACACAGGGATTTGGTGCTCTTACACCTCAGCCTGTTGGGCCTTCAGGTCAACTGGGAAAAGAGCAAACTCTCCCCGACGCAGAGGATCTCTTTTCTCGGTATAGAGGTTGGATTCGGTCGAACAGACAGCATGCCTCACAGAGGATGGGTTAACATTGGCAGTCAAGCATGGTGCGAGTCCAACGGACAACACTGCGACCGTTGCGTACATCAACCGACAAGGTGGTCTGTGTTCCCGTCACATTTTGCAACTCGCCCGCCACCTCCTCCTTTGGAGTCTGAAGGTTCTGAGGTCACTTCGTGCCATTAATATTCCGGGTCTGCTCAACTGTACGGCCGACGAGCTGTCACGAGCTACGCTCCCGGGAGAATGGAGACTCCATCCCCAGACGGTCCAGCTGTTTTGGAGATGTTTCGGAGCCACTCAGGTAGACCTGTTTACCTCTCCAGAAACCTCTCACTGCCAGTTATTCTACTCCCTGAACGAGGGAACACTCGGCATGGACGCACTGGCACACAGCTGGGTGCGGGGCCTGCACAAGTATGCGTTTCACCCAGTGAGCCTTCTCGCACAGACACTGACACCTCTTGGTAGCGCCATATTGGCCCAGTCGGCCTTGGTTCCCCGAACTAATTGCTCCTCGACTGCCCTTCCCTGGCAGATTCCTCTGAGGAAGGATCTGCTTTCTCAGAGACGGGGCACCCTGTGGCACGAGCGTCCAGACCTCTGAAAACTTCATGTCTGGTTGGAGGTTTTTGGTGACCTACCCCAAGAGGTAGTTGACACCATCACTTCGGTGAGAGCACCGTCTATGAGACACGCTTACGCCTTGAAGTGGAACCTGTTCGTTGAGTGGTGTTCTTCTCGTCCTCCGGAGATGCCCGATCGGGCTCGTGCTTTCCTTTTTGCAGCAAGGGTTGGAGCGAAGGGTGTCTCCCTCCACCCTTAAAGTCTATGTCGCTGCGATTGCTGCTAACCATGACCCCGTGGATGGGAAGTTGGTAGGGAAGCATGATCTGGTCCCTTAGGGGGGCGAGAAGGTTAAATCCTCCCTGGCCCTCCTCTATACCCTCTTGGGACCTGTCTCTAGTGCTCAAAGCGCTACAGCAGGGCCCATTTGAGCCTTTGCAGTCAGTCGAGCTAAAGTTTCTTTCAATGAAAACTCTGCTCGTGCTTGCACTGACCTCCATCAAGAGGGTAGGGGACCTACACACATTTTCGGTCGACGATTCGTGCCTAGAGTTTGGGCCGGCTGACTCCCAGGTAATCCTGAGGCCCCAGCCTGGCTATGTGCCCAAGGTTCCTACTACCCCCTTCAGGGATCAGGTAGTGAACCTGCCAGCGCTGCCCCCCGAGGAGGCAGACCCAGCCCTAGCTTTGCTCTGTCCCGTCCGAGCCTTGAGATGCTACATAGATCGGACACAAAGCTTTAGGACCTCAAATCTGCTCTTTGTCTGTTACGGAGGCCGGCAGAAGGGGAATGCCGTTTCAAGGCAGGCCCACTTGATAGTGGATGCCATCACCCTGGCTTAACAGGCACAGGGTGTGCCCTGCCTGCCTGTTTTCCGGTTCAAGGTCACTCACTCAACTAGAGGTGTTGCATCCTCCTGGTCGCTGGCTCGTGGCGCCTCGCTGACAGGTATTTGTAGAGCTGCGGGCTGGGCGACCACTGACATGTTTTCTAGATTCTATAGCCTTCGTGTGGAGCCGGTATCCTCCTGGTTTCTCACCTCAAATGGGTAGAGGTGTTGAGGGGCCCAAGTTTAGTGTCGGCTTGCTAAAACTGCTCCAGAGTGGCCATACTGTAGCCTGTCGAGCTTCCCCTTCCTCAGCGCCGCTTGGCGGAACCGTCCGGCCAGGCCCTTACTACTCGCTGAATCTGTGGAACCGTAGAGTGCTTGGTTCATAGGTGAGGCCTAAGTGGTCCCTAGTTAAAAAACAAAAAAAAAGTCCCGGTATAACCTCAGATCCCGTGTTGCCCCCCCTCAGACTCTGCCATTTCCATGAGGGTACAATCACTCTATTCTTCCTTACGCACCGTAAACGTATGTCATAGTGTAAGTGCTCCGAAACCTCCTTCTGGGGAAGGTGGGCTTCCGCAACGGCCTGTTCCAAGGGGAGGGGTACGTTGTTTGCCCCATGTATCCTCTCACGGAGTGGGTAGTGCTGGGACACAGTGACTGTTCTTCTTGGTTTGCGACCCCGCCTACACACAAAGGGCCGAGGAGCCGCACAGCACTGGAATGGGCATCATCCTTGCTTGACAGACTCGGAGTGACCCACTGAAAGGGAACGTCTCGGTTTCGTATGTAACTCTCGTTCCCTGAAGGAGGGAATGGAGACGCCACCTGGCTGCGTCCACCGCTGATGGCGCCGGTCCGGCTTCCTCCTCACGAAAACCTGGTATGCGTTGCACCGCTGCCTTTTTATGCGCACGCTGTGATCAGCGGCAGCTGGATAATTGCATGCCAATGTGCATTGGCATGCTTGTTTAGTTGCACTCGAAGTTGGGATGGCTCTCTAAGCGATATCCCAATTAGTCGGTCACTGACGTGACGTCTCCGTTCCCTCTTTCAGGGACGGAGACGTTTCACATTGTCATAATGTAAGTTCTTTCTGTAATCCCTCAGTTGCGTTCATTATTCGTGTGACGCCACTGAATGTCAGAAGCCGATGGTCAGTAATGCGGAGATGAAGTGCAATAGTCCTGGATACTTCAATGGAGCTCGCTGCACTATCACCTGCAACCGAGGATATACACTGAAGATACACCGAGATGATGATATCATTAAAACACAGGTAATACAGTCTTGTTCATTGCTTTTTGAATGTGTATTTGTGGATGTTACACTGTGTGTGTGTGTGTGTGTGTGTGTGTGTGCTTACTTTCTGTTTTTTTATCCTGCACTAAAATGTCTTACATTTTTTGCCAAGTATTTTGACCAGGTTTCAGAGAGCACACAACACAAACATACACATGCACACTCGTGTGCACACACAGCGGTTTATATTACATTAAACAATAATCATTGACTCATGCCCTGACCACATAGAGAGAAAGTAGCAGTAAAGATTTATGGCTCACGTAGGTTTTGCTAACCAAACTGTGAGACAGTAAGTGAATGGTCACAATAGCTGGCGCTCAGGCCAGTGGGCTCTCTGTTATTGGCTTGATGTTGTTTTATGCCTCTCTGCCTGGAACTGCTGAAATGGTCCATGTGGCTCAAATAAAAGAGAAGCTGTAGATTTTTCATAAACATTACTCTCACTCTCTGCCTCCCCTCTGACTGGAAGGGATTTTTGTTGTTGTTGTTGTTATTGTAATAGGCTAGAAAACAGTTTGACTGAACGGCAACCTCAACAGTCAACTGTGAGTGATGTAAATTAAGTTTCCTTCCAGAAATCACTGTCAGGCTAACACGAACATGCCTCTTTTTTCCCCCTCAGCATATGGCTTCATCCTTTTGTACTTAAACATCAGTGGGGTTGTCCTGCTTTTGGATATTCCCAATCAAACTTGATACTTTTGTATAGTTCTTTGTAATGAATAATTTAAAAATAATTGTGACAGTTAATTTTTTTTTCTGTAATAGTACTAATAAATGCAGTTGCATTTATTAATTTCTTTGGTGCTCAAGAAACATTTTTTATTAATATCCATGTTGAAAAGTTTTGCTGCTTAACAAGGATTTGTTGACTTTAGTTAAATATATTTTTTTATTAGGATTTGTTTTACTCTTATTCAGCAAGAGCATATTAAATTGATCTAAAGTGACAGTAAATATATTTATAATGTTAAAAAAGATTTCTGTTTCAAATAAATGTTTCAAGTAAACTTTATATTCATCAAAGAATCCTAACAAAAAATGTATGACATGTTCCACAAAAATATTAAACTCATGTCTTGATTACTTTCCCTATAGTTTGATTTACATGATAAAAAATAGGATTCACTGACTTTGAATTCAACCATTGACTCGTGTTTAATTAGGGTGAATACAGGTAAAGTATTGAGATAAATTACAAAAAGTGAGTCATTTACTTGTATTCACCTTTCAGCTTCAGATTCAGGTACAAGATCTGATGCAGTCGAACAGTTCACTAGTTAACTCTTTTTGCCTTATATCTAGCAAATCATTGGTTTCCATTCACAAGTCTCATAAGGCTCTGTCTGGTGTTTGTCGGCATGCATATGTGATCACGAGAGTGTGCTTGTGTCTTGTGTGTGTGCCTTGCACATCTGTTAATTGCACTTGCATTTTCTGGTTCACTGCTGCTTGAACGTGTGAAGAAAGTGTCAGAGTGCAGTCAGTCAGGATGCAATTTGTTCAAGTCTATTTGACTTCAAAACAGTGGAGCACCATGCTTAACCACCACCGCACTCCCAGAAGACTCTGTTTAAGGCACAGCCACGGATCAGCAGCACTGCAGATCTGCAGGCCCAGTACACCCTCGCTAAGTAACGAGCAGTGATTACTGCAACCCAGTTGACCCCGGTCCCCCACACAAAAGGCCAGTCCTTTACCCCACTCCACTGGCCAAGTGTTTGGCACTGTACTAACTCCACAAACCCTCGGCCATCCTTCACCCCACCCATTCACAAAGACCGTTTTGGGCCATTTGCAGCTCTGGTCTTTCAAAAACAACTCTGTTCTGTTTTCCAGCGCTTGTTCTCTTGTGATATTGACAGAAGGAGAACAAGGGGAAGAAAGAAAAGGGAAAATGCGAACATAAAAAAGAAAAGACGAGAAAGTGCTATGTGTTCTTTGTAAGCACTTGGGCTCTACTGTATGTTGGGTGGGTTTCTGCCAGCAGCCGCAGTCGACTGAGAAGCTTGGCCTGTGAGTTATTACGCATTTGGAAGGAAAGGCAGCAGACAGTTTTTCTCTGCTTTTGGGAGGGCTTGGTTTATTTAACAGCGGTGCACATTTGGTTCCCGAGGTTGGGGGCGTCGGGCCATTGGGGAGAGTCAGTCAGTTATGTAGGACGGAGGAATTTTTCGTAACTAACTGTAGTAGTGCTACATTTACAGCACTGCACTGTAAAATTTAAATAAAAATACTGAGTTTTGAAATAACTTTCACCCGTCTTCACCAGGCTATCTGTTGAAAATGCAACCCACAACCACATTGTTCAGTTTCTAAACCTCACTGGACTTTTTTGGGTGATAGTGTTTACATTTGATGAAGTTTTAAAACAGGCCCCATTTGATGCAGTTTATTTTAGTATTAGTATATCAATTTTATAAATGATATTATTATAATATAAATTATTTTCCTTCGTAATTTTGCTTGTGTAGTACAAATCGTTAAACATTCCTTAAATCAATAGACAGTTACTTAAAGCACAAATGACTTATGATATTTAGTCTTGTTTTCTGAAAAATGTATCACTTTTTTTTTTAGTTTTTGCTTAAAACAAGAAAAAATATGTGCCAATGGGGTAAGAAAAATAATCTTACTTTTTCTTTGAATAATGATTATTTTTCTTACCCCATTGGCAGTTACAGTTCGGGTAACAGCTATGGCCATTTTTATGAAAAAACACCTCATACCTTACATAACTGCACTAGACATCTCCCCAATGGCTCCTGAAACCCCCGTCCCCAATGTAAGAAAGTAAGAAAGTCATTTTTTTGTAGTGTTTTATATTTGCAGTTTTAATTTTAATTTAGTTCAAGTATTAATAGTTTTGTTAGGTGCTTTTGTAATTTTGTATTATTGTTTAAATTATCTATTTAACTTTATTTTATTTCAGTTTTAGTTTTAGTAATTTCAGTACTTCAACTTCAACAACTTCAACATTTATTTTCAGTTAGATGCCAAAACAATATTTCTAATTTTCATCAAAAAATGTTTCATCAGAATGTTGTTAAAGTAAAAATTATTTGATCGATTTCATAGATGAGTAACAGTTGAGCCTTGCTGCTATGGCTTCTTTGAAACTATTTTGAGTGGAAAAAAAATTAAATTAAAAATCTAAAATCTGGACATACTGTGTGGGTGTGTACAGTAGATTAATAATATCAAACATACACGTGATTGTAAATGGGCATTTGTTTAGAAATGATAATTTGACAGCTTCAGAGATTACCCTGCAAAAATGTGACCATATAAAGATTTAAAAGAAATTGGCCTGGATGGATTTTCAAGTCTCACTTGCGTGTGAGCTGGAGAGCTGATGACAGCAGTGCGATACATTTACAGAGTGAAAGTGCTGATTCCAGCACAGTCATTACAGCTTATCAGCCATCTCCAGGGAGCTCATAATGTGTGTTCCTAAAGACTTTAGTCAGAGACAAATTAGCCATTTCATCATTAACCTGTTACTGTAACATCACTGAGAGAGTGCCAATACGGTCCTATTGAGAAAACAAAAAAAACAGCATTAGGAGCTGTTACAAACAGAGATAAATGTGTGTTTATAAGGTTGCAGGCCAAGCCAAGCATCAAGGGTTATGATCTCGCAACCCATCATGAATGGAGGACAGTTTTGGGAGCGGATAACTACAGCAACAAGCACCACTACAGTGTCATGTCTTTGTGTCCGCAGCTTCCTGGCTGCCGGCCGCTTGTTTTTGCCAAGGTGTTATTGAAAGCAGAGCATGTCCTGAAATCACTGTTAGGCAAACAACATTTCAACAGAGCAGAGGGAAGCGGAGAGTTGGAGGTTTGCTTTACCCCCTGTTTTTCTTAATTTTTTCTTTTTTAAGCACTTATGCATGTTTGTGTGTGTGTGTGTGTGTTGCTTACGTGTGTTACTATGCATTCGTGCGTGCGTGTATGAGTGCGCGGAGAGAGAAACACAGGATGGGGCTGGGGTGTAGAAGAAAAGCCAACAGAGGCATCTGTGTTGAATTAGGCACAGTAGTCAGTGGTAGTTAAATACTCAGTGGAGGAGGAATCAGCAGCTGTAAAGTTTTAAAAGAAGGAAACTCCGCACGCAGACACCCCTCTCCCCCCTCCTCAACTTGCCACCCCCCGATGTGACGGCAGTCCCCTTCCCCTATGTTCACCACAAGGAACGACCCGTCATTCAAATACAACCTCCCAACAGAAACTAACTCAGACAGGGGTGTGTTTATGTGGGCTTTCGTTTGCGCATGCAACACGGATTACGTACCATACAGGTGGGCATTTAAACAGCTCCCTGAATGTGTGTTTTTCTTCTGTTCATCCACAACAGTTTATGTTTTCCTTTTAGTCCCACACAGCCCATGTGACTGTGGTCATTTCTTTTACTGCTCCTGTAATGCAGCCAGTGCCGGCTAATAAACCTCGTGTCTAAACTGCCATTGAGCTTTGAGAGAGCCAGAGATGTCTGGGCAGGGAAAGCGAGATGACACTTTTATGTACTTCTGTAGCCTCTCGCAAGTTTTATAAAGAAGGCAGGTATTTGGACTAACACGCTCTTTGGCATTGTTATGACATAGACGGCAGCCTCTCTGACCCTAGGGGGAGATGTTGAGTAGATTGTGACTGCCGTTCTGTTTGGGATTTTATTGAGCCAGTTATATGAGTCTTTTATTAACAGTGCTGCCCTCACAGACAAAGTCCAATAGAAACCTTTTCATAAACAGAGGTGTTTGCCCCTTTTTTTTTTTTTTGGCTTTAGCTTTACCTAATATAGTTTTATACTTTTTTGTTTTTTGTCTTGTGCTCAGTGTAGTTTTTGCTATGCTTCGTTGTTGTTGTTGTTTTTTGTTTGTTTTTTACTATATTTTTATTGTTTTGTTTTGTTTAATTTTAGTTATGCTTCATTTTTTGTTTTGTTTTGCTTAGTTTTTTACTTTTAGCTTTTGCTTCACTTTTTGTTTGCTATTTTTGTCTTGATGTTTTTATGTCCAGTTTAGTTTTTGCTTTGCTTAGTGGTTTTATTTTTTACTTTGTTATTCATTTCATTCTGTTTTGTTATTTTTATTTGTTTTTCTTAGTTTTTTTTTTTCAGTTTTAGCTTTTGCTTCACTTTATTTTAGTTTTGCCTAATTTATTTTGCTTAGTTTATTTTAACTTAGTTTTTGTCTTTTATTTTTGTTTTTACTTTTTTCTCTGTTTTCATTTTGTTTTGCTTAGTTTAACTTTTGGCTTTGCTTAGTTTAATTTAGTTTTGTTTTGCTTTGCTTAGTTCATTCATTGTTGTGCTTACTTTGGTTTTATGTCTTTTGCTTTTTTTCTTGTTGTTTTGTTTTGTTTTCAGATATTCACCTCAAATATTCAAGAATCACACTTCCATGGTGAGTTGTTTTTAATAAGAGCTTCAGCGCAAGAAAAGGAAGAGGGAAAGAAGGGGGCAAAAAGTGTTTTGTAACTGTGTCTGGATTGCATTTCAAATGCTTCCCGCTGCTTTGCTCAGTTTTAGGTGCTGGTACATTTCCTGAGAGGGTAGAGAACATTAGATAAGCTCACCACATTCCAGACCATTTAAATCTGCAATTTCAAATAAAGAGAAAAGAGACAAGAGAAAAAAAAGTGGCCTGGGTCAGAGTAAAGCAGCAACAAAACCGCTGTTCGTACATCTAGATGTTTTGTTTTGTGGATGCAAGTTAAAGAACATTCGCCACAATAATCTGTGCCATGCCAGCAAAAGCTATTTGGCTTCACAAAAATTGTTTCAATAAACATAGCTGACATCTTTTTTTTTTTTTTTGGAACCAACCAGCTTTCATCACTTGTCATAAACAAAAGGATAAATCTGTGGAGAAGTGCATGTTTTATTCTGTGCTTCATTAAAACAGTCTGGACTGTAAGCCCACCTACGGCCCGTGTCCAAGCCATTGGGTATGGTTCATGTTAAACATCACTTTTTACTTAATGCTTAATACCACACACAAAAAGCACAACAATGCCATAACCCACATCATGTTAGATCACAATTATTTCATTTTAAACTTTTTTGGCTATGAGAAGTTTTAAATTTGCTGTCGTGTAATAAAAACAGAAACGTTTTACGTGGTTCATGCATTTGAAGATTCATTGAGTAGAAGAATGCAGTGCTGTGCTGCTGGTGACAAATTCCTGAATGTTATTCCTGCTTTGTACACAGTGAAGTTTGATTTGTTGGTTGTTTGTAGGCATAGTAAGGGTTTTGTGATAATATAATCAGTGATTTATGTATTGAGTCAATAATAGGCCAGTAAATGTTCCTACATATTACTCGAGACAAGGACAACTAAATAGTCAAAATAAACTGGATTTTGACGGAGTGAGGAGAGACAGAGAAAGAAAGAGTAAGGACTCACAGAATTTTTTTAGCATATTCTCATGCACCTTTTGAAGTATGCAATTGTCTATTTTGGTTAGATGAAGGAGTCGTACTCTCTATGACTGCGATCATTCTCATGCTGGAATAAATTAATTTATCCTTTTTGTAATACATCAAGTAAAATTACCTGTGGATGTATAACAGGAGCGGGAAATACTACTACATGTACTACTATTACTGTCAACATTACCTTAAAAAGACCAGCTAGTATGTTATAAATGTTAGTGTTCAGCACAAAGGTTATTGTAATTTACTGTAAGTGTATGAACAATCATGATTTCGTGATAATTTGTAACTTTACTCTCATTTGAAAATGAGGATCTGCTTCGTCAGTCTCATTTTCACGGAACTGGGCTTGGTGCACTTGGAAAATCATTCAAATCACTACTGAAGCACAAGTCACATTATGTCATGGCAGTGATTCGACAAAATTCTCTGAAAAAACCCACGACCCCCCTAAGTATAATTGTTTTGTTCTTATGGGGGGTCTGGTATGTGTGGGTTTTCATGGCTCTGCTACTAGCACAGATGTCTTTGGAGACATCATACAGGTCAGACATGACTTAGTAAAACAGCAGAAATGACCTCTGACTCACTCTGCCTTCAGTTCTGACAGCTTTATATGCCGTACCCGAGCCATTTATTATCACCCACACAGACTGTTAGCTTCCTATACTGCTTCCTTTCACCAAGAAATACATAAATACATTTAATTTAGTTGTATTTTTATGTCTATATAGTGTGTAAAATGTTATTGAAACAGATGTGTATTACTTGATATGGTCTGGTCTGACGGATTGTTGCGGTTGCAGTGAATTAACCGAAAGAAAACAAAATGTTCTTTTCCCGTGTTTTGAACTATTGCCTTCATGTTTTTGCCTCTCGACAGTCTGAATCCACAGTGACCCTCACCTGCGCAGATGGGAAATGGAACAAGCAGGTGACCTGTGAACCTGTGGACTGCGGGCGGCCTGACAAGTACCACGTGCACCCAGCTGTCTTTGAGTTCTCTGAAGGAACCACCTACGGCAAGAAGTGCACTTTTCAATGCCGGGAGCCGGCTCAGCTTGTGGGTGGGTAGATCCTGACACATCCTAAAACTAAAGGCTCTTGGGATTGAAAGGTCATCTCTGTAAAATGCCAAATGTGGTTTTGACACCAACTACAAGAAAATAAAAATAAAACAATGCACACTGAGAAAACAGTGCTGTGTTCTACATCAAATTGAAGTAGGTTGACTTTAAATCTGAGGTCAACTTGTCCTGTTTCTTTGTCCTTTTGTCTCCGCAGGCAGTAATAACGTGCTGACGTGTATGGAGGATGGCATGTGGTCCTTCCCCGAGGCTCTTTGTGAGCTGCGCTGTCCGGTCCCTCCTCCTGTACCCAACGCTGTCCTGCAGACCAAACGCTGCAATGCCTCAGGCCTCAAAGTTGGGTCTTTCTGCAAGTATAAGTGCAAGCCTGGCTACCATGTGCCCCACACAGACAAGCCCAAGAGGTGAGACAACACTAAACCATGCATAATTATAAGCTTTAACTTTAATGAGTTCTATATTCAGACTGTACCATCCTCTTGTTTATTGCATTACAGATTTAGTTATCCATGTTGTGGCAGTTGAATACTCAGGGCTGTATCAATTGTTTAAAAGCTTGGATAAATTCATAGTCATTATTTACCCTGTTGGTCAGTTACACACATAGCCACGTGTAGCCCGACATTAGACTATAGTCATAAATCTGGTCCACTTTAAATGTCAAATTTAGATGGTTCTGGCCAAAAACAACCCATTTATACAGGAAGCGATTGTGTTTGGTTTTTATGTGCCATTTAACTCAAAATGAATGGAAATGTGACTTTGATCTGAATTTCTGTGCGTTCAAAAGTAATTAGTAACAAATATTCCACGTAATTCAGAAAAGTGCGATATACAGTCATTTTATGTTCTACTTTGGATATTTACTTGGCCTGTGACCCGCGTACGACAAGTGGTTTGGAAAATGGATAGATGGATGGATGGATATTTATTTGGTGTCTGATAAAATCCTGTGCACCGTGACTCCCAGAAGTTGTTGAAAGGCAGCCATTCAGATTAGAGCTTGTCATTTTGGAAAGTGCTTGCCAGTTTTAAGTGCAGTATTAATCAGATGGTCCATGAACGGACTGTGGGTGGTCTGTGAACATTTTATTCTAAGAACAGTGAATTATTAAAAGCTGTTTTAAGGTTGGAATACACTACACGACTTTTAAAATCTGGACAGATTTTAAAACACTAGATCTCATACACTAAGCGACTGAAGATCACGAATGCCATAGACTGAAGCTAAAAAATCTGCCCCATCATACATTATATCATTTTCTGTGAAATCGGTCAACACCCACTACCCAAAATCTGCAGACTGTGACTTTCGGCAACTAGCGTCAACTCTTTCAGACTGCAAATCAGAGCAAAAGTGGTGCAATGTATTCCAACATTTGCATGTTCAAAAACTATGATAGAGAATTCTGCTGAATCTATCTGTCTTTGTGATAATGAACGTGTTGTAGGTCAGTGCCTGTGATGTACCACAGGCGTGCATTTAAGCGGCAGTGTACGGAGGATGGAACCTGGCAGTCGGGTGAGTGTGTGGCAGTCACATGTGAGCCACCTCCTCCCATTTTCCATGGTAGCTACAAGTGCACAAATGGCTTTCAGTTCAACAGTGACTGCTGGATTGACTGCAACAGGGCTAACCACACGGTGAGACAGCACAGCCGCTGCAAGCAGGTCTGTCGTGTTCTCTCTCTCTTCTCCTCGTTTTCTCTCTTCCTCCATCAACATCTCAGTCCATCACTTCCCATTACTGTCTGCAGCACCTTCCATTCATCATGTGCACCCTATCACTCACTTTTAAGAATCACGATTGTTCTGTGTCGTCCCTCTGGCTATTCATCAGCAGCATGACTGGTAGACTGACAGATCTTACATATGCTTTGTTTCATTTGTCAGTTACACAGCTTCTAATATGTAATTTTGGCAACTGAACCTTGAGGTCGTGCCCATCCTTTGCCTCCACCCTTACATTCAACCACATATGTTTTTTGCCATGTGGTGATGGTTAGTGAGCTTCTTTTATGATGATTAATAGAAATGTTGGCCTTTGCTCCAGGGTCCTTCCACCAACGTGATCCGATGCAGAAAGGACGGGAACTGGACCGGTTCCTTCCGTCTTTGCCCCAACCTGACAGGCCAGTGTTCCCTTCCGCAGAATCTCAGCCCAACTATCCATCTCAACTGCAAGGATGGACATGGCATAGGTCTCTGACTATCTGCTTTTCACTTCTTAGGCCTAAAACACACTGCACACACATGTATGCACTGCAGTCTCAACATTGCCACAAGGGGCAGTGTAACTACAACAGCATTTTTTTGAGTAATTTCAAATTCTGTCTTAATCAGAGATTTTTTGAGTCAAACCCATCTGTCACATTGTATTGGAGAGCTGATTTTTAGTTATAACTCAGTTTTTACTAAATATGTGGTTGATGTGTATTCTCTTTGTGGGGCAGTATAGTAGCTAGCTAATAACATAAACTCTCACTAGGTTTTATCTGTCTGGTTAATTATTCTTGACGAAGCAGTTTGTAGAGAATCTGTGTAAGTTATTTAAACTATCCTCACGTTATTAGCTACACTATAGTTCAAAAGTTTGGGGATAGTATTTTTTTTTAATTAATTACAGAGATCATTAAATTTAATCACAATTGAATAGTAATACATTTGTAATGTTAAAAAATATTTCTGTTTCAAATGAATGCTGTTTTTTTGATCAAAGAATCCTGAAAAATGGGTCATGGTTTTCACAAAATTATTAAGCAGCACAACCATTTTCAACTGTAATTATGTTTCTTGAGCCACCAAATCAGCATAGCAGTATGATTTCTGAATGCTCATGTGACACTGAAGACTGGATTCATGGCTGCTGAAAACTCTTTGCCATCAAATAAAATTTTAAACAAGTACTGACATAGAAGACTGTTATTTAAATTGCAATGAAATAGTTTCACAATATTATTTGGTTTTTACTCTATTTTTGATTTTAAAAATACATAAAGAATTATGCCAATCCCAAACTTAAAACAGTAGTGTACCTGAATGACATTCTTTTAATGGGACATACATTTTTAGAAAACTTAATTTGCCAATTAATTACTTTTTGTTACCACCAATACAGTAATGAACAAACAAGAACAGATGTTTTAGAAGTATTTGTATGTAAAACAAGACAGCACACTTGCACTGCATTAGCCAAGCATTTACATCTGCATTTGCATACTTATGTTAAGTATGTTTTATGCCTTACAATGTGAACTTCATTATGTTTGATTAATGTATTTTGACTACATATATTAATGAATACAATTTTGTATTTAAGTCATTCGTTTTAGTTTTGAAATTAAAAATACTCACTCCAGGGTTTCCGCGGTTCCTTAAAAAGTCTTCAATTTAGTTGTATCAAATTTAAGGCCGCAAAAAGTCTTAAATGGTACAAGAAATTCTTAATTATGATTTCAAGAGGTCTTAAATTTCTGGACGGAAAGACAAGAATTTGCTATATGGCTTAATGTGACAATTGAACTTCAAAAGGCTGTGATTTCATTGAATAAATATTAACGCTGCATGTTACAAAGTCACGTGCTGCGCTGCTTTGTGTACTGTGGTTACTAGGGAAACTGCTATATTTTTGCTGTTCCACCTGCTCACAGAGAATTAATTTGCATTTTCAATAAGCCGTTCTGCTGTTTCTGTTCAGACCAAAGTGAAAATCATCCCATGTTTTAAATGTTGTAAATGTGAACTGGTGGAGCGACAAAAAGATAACGCATCATAAAAATCAAATGAATTAAGACAGTAAATACATTGTTATTTAATTAATATAATAATCGATTGATATTGTTTAAAATAATAATTGATACTTTTGACTCATCCATTTTCTTAAAAATGTTTAAAGGCTGAAATATGAAGTTGATCATTTTATAAAACTTTTTGTTTTTGTGAAACCTGTATCTGAACTCTAAATCTTTAAATTCCTGCTTTTACAGTCCTTTTACAGTTTAATATGTTATCATAGACATTGCCCTACCCCGCACATATGGTATTAATTTTATTTGTGCAGGTCTTAAAAAGTCTTACATTTGAGCTTAAAAATCCTGCAGAAAACCTTTCACTCGTTCTTAGGATCATAAAAGTTCATTTTGCCCTGAAGCAGAGTATCAATATACCAGGTCCATGATAACACCTTCTAGAATGCCCAACAGGAAAGGAGGTGTGAGGTGGCCTGTAGAGATGCTAGCAGCAGTGTGGCCCTCCTGCCCAGCAACATGAGCGTTGCAGCAGTGATGAAAGACCACTGGTGGAACCCACCCAAAGTTAAGGTGAGAGCACAAACATTATAAGATTTGGGTGGGCTCACTGTACTATCATAAATGTTGTGTCTCCTTAGTTTTATCTCCTATTCCAAACTTTGCCATATTTTTGATGAATGTTACACTGAATTTGTTTGGTAAATGTTTGAGACCTGGTCAAGTACATGCTGAACCTTCAAACATTTTCACAAATAAGTACCTATATTTAACACCATGGAGTATTTTTTAACTCATGATTATGACTTAACTTCTCAGAAATCATCTACTGTGTGATATTTCAGCAAAAGGTTGTAACCTAAGCACTAAAAGTAGTCAAAATAAACACCTAAAGATGTAAACACACCAGAGTAGTTGGCAGTTGTTTCTTAAAGCATGCAGATTAATGTCTAGATTGATCATTAACAACAAAAATGGGCATGACAAATTTTTACTGTAGGCTGTTATAAAATCCAATGCATCATTATGTTTACCTTACTGAAATAGACTGGACCACACACACATGCTCATTCACACTGGTGACATGTGCCCTTTCTCTGTGAATAAGAAAGCAGGGTTAATTTACCATCACATAAACCCCAAACTCTCTGTTGATTAACAAATGTTTCTTAGTCATGGTTATTGGTTCCAAAAACGCATCTGGGAGTAAGTTCAGTCAACTCAGCACATGTTCATGATGAACAACACACAAGACATCCCCAAGAGGCAAATCCAGAAGCCACCATGGAAGCGAGTGCTAAAAAGCAGCATGGCATGTGATGGAGTTTGAAGAGAATGATTTCTATGATTATCATGTAATCCCCATATCCTGTATTTAAATCTACTATTCCTAAAAAATCTTACGATTGCACTCATTTGTTTTCCTGCATTTGGACCATCACTTTGGTATATATATGTTATTCGGTGAATCCTACTTTGATTCCTAGAGATTGTAATTCTTCTTTAAGACTTTGCCTTTTCCTTTCATATGCATTACATATCACCAAAACGGTTCCCGCCGTCATCAGCATGGCATACTTCTACTTTCTTCTTATTTTGTTTAATGGTGATTTACATCCTTAATCAGGGCCGTGCAGAGACCTTTGGATGGGCAGGTGCTCAAAGTATAAAAGGGGCACATGGAGCATGGCTTTTAATAGGGCTGTGCTCCTTGCTGATACGTGTATCGAAATGGATGCTTCTGTATTGATACAGCAGCAAATTGTGACGCAGTTTTGAAAAAGAAACACAGCATAGAAAAGACCATTTTAAGTTTAAAAGTGAAATAAATAGTTTTTTGCACCTCTTAATCACTCTGAAAATAGAGACTGAATTAAATTAGGCCTATTATTATTATTGAGTTTAAAGGGTATGGTGGTTTTGCTGTTGTAAACACTACTGTTGTTGTTGTAGAAAAAAATATTTCTGTCTTATTTAAAAATAGAATTATCACTATACTCCTGTCTTTTCTGAACATTTATTACATTTTTGTTTAATTACTCAATGAGATAAAAACAGGATTGATACAGTAGCCTATACTCGGCACGGATGCGAAAATCAGATATCAGCCTATTTCATCTCACGGTTGTTGAAAATTATTTCTTTAAGGCCTTTTATTAAATATATTATACTTTTTTAATTTAGTTGTAAGTTTTTTAAAACATACACATACTGCCTAATAAAAAAGGTTCACATGCTACTACAATTTTTAGTAAGATAAATAAAGACAAAGACCCCTCGATGCCCTTTTAAACTTTTTCACACATAACAGCACAGACACCAAAGAAGAACGGCACCTTTACTTTATATTGCTTTTAAATTACTATTTTTTTTAAAGAAATTTAACTTCGTCCCACGGACTTTTTATCGGGCCGGTGTGTCTCCACATCAGCGCTGGTTTTCTAGATTCTAAATTCAAAGAGACAGTATCAGAGTCTATGCATGACCTGAGCTTATTATTACGTATCCCAACTAATGAGAGAAGTGAATTATATGAGCGCTCAACCACCTACATCATCGCGTGTAGTTAATTCATACTCGAAGCCAGGCTCCCGCTCGTCGCAGAAAGTCCAAACAGACTCATAGAAAGAATACTTATAGACGTGAATAGGAAACCCCCTAACATGGGACAAAATGACACCCAGCTGTCTCTGACTGAGTCTGAATATCATAAGCATAAAAAACGTGAAGACAATAAATCACATGTTTTCGAAAATATGACGGTTTATGTATGTTTTTTCACATCTCTCTTCCTGGTAAGTACAGACACTTGTATTAATAATGCAGTACTGATTGGCATATCATTTAGTAGCCTATAGAAACGTCTAGGTTACTTGTGTAACAGCTCGTTGCCTGAGGGCGTGGTCACGGAGACCTCTACCGTCAGTGCTGGACGAATTGGGACTCTCGCCTCCGGGAGCCACTGTCAACCTTCGTGTTAACTAACAATCCATGACAGTTGTCGTGCGTGTTTCGCTTACACGCGCACCCCGCCCCGCAGTCGCGGGTGTACGAAAGGAGAGCCCCCCCCCATGCACCCCGTGCAACGCACATCAGGTTTTTCGCTGAGGGCCGAGACTCGTGCCCCGGCCGAACAGCGGTGGTACAGCAACTGTGGCGAAGGAACGTAAAGTCTCCGTTCCCTCCTTCAGGTACGATGTTTACACAAGTGCGGCCCTCAGCCTATTCCCATTTCAGAGTCAGCTCGCTTCTATGTGTCTGTCATGACTGACGATTGTTGATCCGCTATGGAAAAACGCCCCTATTGCTGACCCCCCCTCCGTTCCTGCGGAAGGCGGCAGTCCCCCCCACACCAGCTGGGCGGAGATAGGACAGCGGCTAGCAGAGTTTCCCACTCGCTTGTTCCATACAGTGGTAACATTTGGATAACACTGGAAGCGTACCCAGTTGGGACTCTACGGAAGCCACATCCCGCACATAGGAGGTATCATATGGAATTACACATATGGACTGGCCCAAGGCAGTACTACATATGGAAGTCCCTGCAGTAGACTCAACCCACCTAGGGTGAGATCACTACACAGCAGAGATGACAGTGAACGACTGCCAGGGAAAGACACGGTCTTACCGTGAGGGGAGCTGTACCGTGGAAGAGTACACATGTGGGATCGCTCGAAGGGGGAATCACTACACACGGGCTCCTAGCCCAGCACAAGGGCTGACATTTGGCATGCACACGAGTGCTGAGCCTGGTGTCTGGCGCTCCGCCACGCCTGACCACAGAGGGTGCGGGAGGAAATTCAACAGGGTTCGCCATGTGGGACTGAACTGAGAAGCAGAAAAGCACACGTATCCGGTCCTTAGAGGGGAATGGCACAGCAAGCGTGATCGACACAGAGCAGATCCGGTGTTACTGCCTACCTGAGGCAAATACACGAGAGGACACGGGCTCTACACGAAGATTATAGAATCTCGCAAACGTGTTAGGCGTCGCCCAGCTGGCAGCTTTACAGATGTCTGCTATCGAGGCGCCCAGCTCCAAAGCAGACAAAGAGCTGGTCTGAGGTTCTGAAGCTCTGTGTACGGTCCACGTAAATGCGCAGAGTGCTAACGGGACAGAGCAGAGCGATGGCTGTTTCTGCCTCCTCCCGGGGCAGCGCTTGCTAGTTCACCACCTGATCCCTGAAAGGCTTTGGTGGGAACTTTGGGCACATATCCGGCCCGGGGTCTCAGGACAACGTGAGAGTTACCGTCCCGAATTCTAGGCACGAATCGTCGACCGCGAATGCCTGCAGGTCCCCTACCCTCTTGACCGCGGCCAATGCGGTGAGGAGCGCTGTCTTTAATGACAGAAACTTAAGCTCTACTGATTGCAGAGGCTTGAAGGGCTCCTCCTTCAGGGTTGTCAGGACCGAGGGGAGATCCCAAGAGGTTAACAGGTGAGGGCGCGGAGGATTTAATCTCCTTGCCTCTCTGAGAAACCTGATGACCAAGTCGTGCTTCCTCACAGACTTACCGTCTACTGCATCGTGATGCACGCCAATGGCGGCAACATACACTTTCAGGTTGGAGGGAGACAGCCTTCGCTCCAAGCCTTCCTGCAGGAAAGAAAGCACGACTGCGTTCGGGCATCTACGGGGGTCTTCCAGGCTGGAAGAGCACCAACCGACGAACAGGTTCCCCTTCAGCCTGTAAGCGTGTTTTTTACTACTGCTGGAGGTATCCCACCTCAGAACCTCTGCGTCCCGTCCAGGGAACATAAGTGGAGATTCCACAAGTCTGGACGCGGGTGCCAGGGGGTGCCCCTTCTCTGAGAAAGGAGATCCTTCCTCAGAAGAATTCGCCAAGGAGGGGCTGTCGCGAGGATCATCAGCTCGGGGAACCACGTCTGACTGGGCCAATATGGCGCTACCAAGAAGACCTGCTCCTCGTCCTCCCTGACCTAGCACAGTGTCTGTGCAAGAAGGCTCAATGGGGGAAACGCATACCTGCGAAGGCCCCGAGCACTGCACGGCCAGTGCGTCCTGTGCTTAGGTTCCCTCGCCAGGGAGTAAAGAACAACTGTCAATGGACGTGTCCGGGGATGCAAAACAACGGTCTACCTGAGCTTCCCCACACAGGTCCTCGCAATCAGCTCCGACTGTTCTGTCGGTGGAGTCGCCCATTTCTCCCAGCAGGGCGGGGTGACGTGAGAGCTCGTCGGCTGCACGATTGAGTTCGCCTGGGATGTGAACGGCGCGAAGAGACCTCAGATGCTTCTGACTCCACAGGAGGAGATGGCAGGTGAGTTGCAACATGCGACGGGAGCGTAGACTGCCCTGTTGTTGTATGACGCAACGGTCGGGTTGTCCGTACGGACCATCACGTGCTTGTCTGTGTAGTCAGCGATTCTTGAAGACCCGCAGAGCCAGCCAGGCTGCTTGCAACTCGAGGGCAGTTGATATGCCACTGGCATCGGGCCCCGACCTAGCAGCCCTCGCAGCTGCATTCCCATTGGCCCTGGCACTCTCCAGCCCCTGGCAGAGGCAACTGTTTTACACAACAACATGCGCCTTGGCTACTTGCCCGCGATGGACACCTGGTAGCGAATTAGGCAGATCTGTCACGGGCTAAGGGGCTCTGTGCAAGTGCAGACGGGTTAACAAAACCCAGTATGTGCCGTGTCGCCATGCCCATTTCGGGATCCGGTCGTGAAGCCAACGCTGAAGCGTTCTCATATGAAGCAACCCGAGCGGCGGGACAGCGGCTGCGGATGCCATATGCCCCAGGAGCCTCTGAAGTAATTTCAGTGGGACCGCCATCCTGCCCATGGAAAGGACCCCTCTGAACTGGCAGTTTCGCATCGGACTGCGCGCGCAAGCTCACGAGAGACGTGCTGAGAGTTGACCGAGTCCACGCCATGCCGAGAAAATGAGATCCTGTAACGGGGATAGTTTGCTCTTTTCCCAGTTGACCCGAATCCCCAATCGGCTGAGGTGACTGAGCATCATATCCCTGTGTTCGCACAACTGCGCGCGGGACTGGGCCAGTATGAGCCAGTCGTCAAGGTAGTTGAGAATGAGAATGCTTGCTTCCCTCAATGGAACGAGGGCTGCATCCACGACCTTGGTGAAGACATGAGGTGACAGGGATAGCCTGAAGGGGAGGACCTTGTACTGATATGTTCGCCCTTCAAACGCAAAGCGGAGAAACGGTCTTTGTCGAGGGAGAATCGAGACATGAAAGTACGCGTCCTTGAGGTCGATCGCTGCGAACTAATCGAAAGGACGGATGCATTGAAAGATGCGTTTCTGTGTCAACATCCTGAACGGGAGCTTGTGAAGGGCCCGGTTCAAGACACGCAGGTCCAAGATTGGTCTTAACCCACCGCCTTTCTTGGGTACGATTAAGTGTGGGCTGTAGAAACCCGACCTCATCTTGGCTGGAGGAACCGGCTGTATCGCGTCCTTCGCTAGCAGGACCGCGATCTCTGCACGCAAGACAGGAGCATCCTTGTCTGGCACAGAGTTGAACCGAATGCCCCTGAACTTGGGAGTGCGCCGGGCGAAATTGATCGCGGGTCAGCGAGTCTGATGGTTCTCATGGAACCCGAGACTGTCCTGTGACGCGCTAACCGCCCCCAGCGACCGGATCTAGCGGTGACAGGGAGACCACCGATGTACCCGCAGTGGGGCAGCGAAGTGGAGCACAGGGACCCAGCCCGGGAGGCTTCCATGCGTCACTGGGTGGGGTCTGAGTGCGCGGCGCGCTACTTACCTGGCTCCACTGCTGGGCAGGGGGCTTGTGAGGAGGCGTAGCGTCCTTGAACTTAACCCTGCTGCCCACTAGCGAAGGGAGGGGGGGCCGGCTGTGTGGAGACTGGGTCTTGTGCACCGCCGTCCTCACCCTCTTGGGACCCGTAGGCAAAGGAAACTGCTCCTTTATTGAAGTTTTGGGTACCACTGGCTGGGTAGCCCTGGCGGACAAACTAAACTGGAACATCAAGATTTTCTCTACCCAGCCCTCCCTCCGGCGGGAAGGAGCTGGTTCGGTCATCATCTCCTGGAGCAGGATTCAGAGCTTCCGGGCGCTTCTCAGAACCCACCCTGCCTTGTGCGCTTGCACGGGCTTGTGCAGGCGGCGGATCGGCTGCGCCGGTTTTCACTGCTTGCAGGAGGCGCCTCTCGGCGCGAGCAACCGAGGGAGCATGCAGATCCGGCGGCGGGGTGCGGACAGCAGCAGACCGCCGGGGCAGGATGTGTCGAAACGCCTGCAGCACACCTGAGTCAGCACCTACCTCTCTTGTCCACTGCCTCACGCCTTGGCCTTGGTGCTTGCGGAGGGAGTCCTACTTGTGTCGCTCTTCGCGGCGCCGAAGCACCCCTTGTCCAGCAGCACGTACGCCTTAGCCGTCGAGCGACCGAGAACTTACAGGCTCTCACTGATGCGGAGACCACCGACCTACCTCGAGCTCTCCGTCGAGGGTGGTGAGGACGGAGGATGTACCAGGTCTGTTTCGGGCAGAAAAAGGTGCCTTCCAAGACTTAGTAACCTCCTCATGCACTTCCGGGAAGAATGGAACCGGAGGCGGCTGCCGACAAAGGCAACGCCACTCTCCCTGACGGTGGCAGCGCCGCCGAATCCTCATCTCCAGAGCCTAGCTCGCCCTCCGATGCAGCGATCGACATCCCGTCCTCTGCCTGTGCCCCGCACAAGACGCTGGACCCCGCCCTGTCCGAGGACCCAGTACGCTCGTCCGGAAGCACCAGGTGGTGTGCGACATGCTTGAGGAATGAGAGGCCCGCGGAGACGTACTCGACGGGGAAGCTCTCACCGTAACCCTCAGGTCTCCCTGACCATGAACCGAAGTAGCCCTCCGCACTGAGAACATGACTCATCCATGAGCGCTGCTTCAGCGTGCTGTAAGCCCAAGCACGAGAGGCAGTGATCATGACCATCAGATGGAGGCAGGAAACGACCACATCCAAAAACGCACGAGCGGGAAACCATCTTTAAAAAGACGCCCATTGCTCTTGAAGCTCGTCTTCTCGCAATGAGCTCTTTAGAATTTTTGAAATCACCTCTCTTTTAGAGAGAGCGCTGAAGCGCCCAGGGGAGGTCGCTGCGAGACCGCAGAATGAAAGCTGCAGCCCACCGAGATTTTAGCAGCCTGAATGGCAACCCCCGCTGATACGCCGTCACACCAACGCCAGCTGTTTCTCTCGAACACTCGCGGAGATTCGTCCTGTAGAAGACTCGGCTCCGAAGCGAAAAGCTGATGAGCGTTTGCACGCGCTCTCCTTTTATAACCACGCAGGGTTATACCTGCGAAACACGCACGCCAACTGTCATTAGCTTGTTTAGTTAACACTCGAAGGTGATTGGGCTCTCGGGCGAGATCCCAATTCGTCAGTCACTGACGTAACATAGAACGTGACTGACTGAATGGGAACTATAAATTTCCTGCCTTATTCTGTGATAAAATGGGGAAACATCCCATGCAGTTCTTGATAATATAATAATTGCCATGATATAACGTTATACAAGATTACCGCTTCTGTGAGAACTCACCTTACGGCAGCCGCGACGGTATTGAAGCATCCTGGTAATGTCGCGTGACATTAGGTTGGTCTGGAAAGTGAGGGTTACATTATTTTACAACATGATGGTGATGAATAAGGTGAAATGATCCAATAAATCAATGTTGCCAACTTTTTTCAATGGAAAGTAGCTAAAGCCTGCTTGAAAAGTCGTTAAATTACGTCATACGCCAATTAACATATTCATGACGTAAGTGCGTCGTATTGTCTTTCCTCTCTGTGCTCACAAACTGTATTTTAATGCAGCCAAATTCTCAATAAAACTGTTTTCATTGTTATATTTGAATGTTTCTGTTGTCAGAAAACGGGATGAATATGAAATAGAGACTGAAACGCAACCCATTAAGACTAACCAGCTCTCCCTTACAAGATGTTAATCTGCACTAAAATCCTGATTTATAATCAAGCCGTCGTCTGATGAAATCAAATACACATAAGATAAAGATAATAGCTGTGCTGTGAATTTGGCTATACTTGCATGTAAAATTAGAGAAGCAACATAATATCTATTTTAACTCGAAGTTACGCCTCCCCTCTTCCTCTCTGCTGCTCGCTGAACAGATCAAACGTAGAGAGAGGTGGGGGGGGGGGGGGGGTACGAACGGAAAAAACAAGACCTTCGGCTCAGCGGGCGAGTACCTAAACACTGACAACCCCCCAGGTCTCAGAGACTAAATAAGGTTTGTCCAAGAAGTCGCTATATTTGTCGCTAGTCACTTTTTTTTTTAATCGCTAAGGGGGTCTGGAAAATTGTTCAATCTAGTGACAAAGTCGCTAAGTTGGCAACACTGATCATCATGTGGATAATTTTATTTACGACTAAATTGTAATTCATTCATTTTACTAATAGATTGGGCAGTCCTTCACAAAATGGCGTTTAATTACAAAAAAATTATAATAATTGCCTTGACAGAAGGGCACTTTGGGCATTAAGGGGAAAGGGGCAGGTGCTCAAGCACCCATCGCACCCCCTTCTGCACGTGCCTGTTCTTAATGCATATTGCCACTTACTGGGCAGTTGTGCAATCATTTTAATCTCATATTTTAATCTTATATTGTTAGTTTGATGCTAAATATATAGGTTAAGGTTATAGTATTGAAGGTTGAGGTTATCCGTTTCCTTATCCCTAAACTTACCCAGGTATGTTGCATAACCTGCTTTCTGGAATATCCCAGAGGAGCATGACTGGAGGAAGGTGAAAGAAACAAAAGATAGAGATTCTGCTCCAAAGCAAATAATAGTCAGACTGACAAACAAACATTCCATCTTTACAATAACAGAATGCCGGTGTGACTGCATTAATGTGTTTGGACATCTACTTGGGCACTTCCCCTCAGGAAGCTTTTGTCACAAAATATGTAGTAGACACAAACAAAAGCGACAGTAATAACACATATTTCCTTTTCATTTTTCCTGAGAGAGTCACAGACTACAACTAGAGTACTTCAGAAATGATGAGTATGATGAACAGGCAAACCAAATGTTATTCTCCTCACCTCAAACTGTGGTCAGTGATGACCTAAGAATGCCAAACCTTTGCCATGACGACATGGTGACTGTTTAAACCATTGTCATATTCCAGATGGTCATGGGTTGCAGCATTGGAATGGGTCTTTCCTCTCACCAGCACTCACTTTCACAGTCCTTTCTAGTCTGTAAGATGAGAAACAATTGATTTTATCTCAACAGTAAGGTCTTTGCTTTGTGTCCTACTGACAGACACCAACCACAAAACAGACTGTGACTCGTTGAAACTCATGGAAAGAGACAAATGTGTGGCTCATTCTTCTGTATCTTTGTGGAAACTAGTGATTTCATACAACAGTATATCAGTAGCTGCGGCTAGGGTCACAGAGTCCAGACAGGTCTCAAGGAATATCCATTTCCGCATTTACTATGTCATTCATTTATATATGGACTACTGAATGACATTTCTGGGTGACGTCATGCCCGCCAGTGGTTATGAGGTTGTCTGGATTATTCATTCCATATTTGGATTTCCTCCTCTGTACTATTGTAGACGTCCTTTGGTGTGGTCGTGCTTTTCATTTTTTTTCTCGATGTGGTCTGTGCCATGTGGTTCTTTACTTGATTGTTTAAGCTGCAGTGGAGCTTTAGGAAGCACAAACAAATTTACTGCCTTCATCCGAGAGCGCTGCTATAGTTTTCTCCAGGCCTAATCCTCCATATCATAAGTTTTCTTCAGGATAAATCAGCCTTGCAAGGGGATTGACCCAACAAGGTCCTTGGAGTTTCTTCATGGAATTTGTTGGAGATTGAATCTGCACAGTTTATTTCTGTCAATTTTATTGATAGCATTCAAATGCCGAGACTTGGAAGAAAACATCCTGCTGTATGTACGAATATGGTTCTCCATAAATCAGCCAATGTATGGTGCGTACGAGCTTGGAAGCCAACAGGAAAAGTTGTGTCTTGACTGTATAGGATGGAAAATATGAAAGGCCTTAAAAAGTGTAAAGCAGCCTCTGATACAGATAGTATAAAAGTCTATTTAATAGAAGGCAGGTAGCACTCATGCAGCTCAGGCCTGTGGAGAAACTATAAAAACAAGCACAAGTTCAGGAGCAGACGGTTTAAATTAGGCCTTGAGTAAACAAGCCGCTTGGGTCCTTGGTGTGACACTGAATACTAAGCTTGTGTATGTGTGTGGATGGCCACAGTTGGCAAGCAGAGTGAAATCCTGCTTTCTTGGAAATGTTCTGTTTATGCTCAGCCTTTCCATTCCTCATTTCATCTGGAGTTCCCCCAGACCGCGTCATTTCACCTCTCCAAACATCCTCTCTACCTGTGCTAACCCAGGAGGCAGAGCCACCGAGGTCCCCCACCCTTTTGCTCTCCTCAACAGGGGTGGGAGCTGGTTAGCACTAGTAGAGTTTAATGAGTCCCTTACTTAGCCAAGCTCTTAAGACTGTAATCCTTCAAGCTGGGCTCTTTCATTGATCCTAACTGATTTAAGCATCTCCTACGGAACACTGGGCTCATAGAGGATTTTATTTGTTTGTGTTCTGTGTGTTAGGCAAAGAAATATGTCAACAAACAGAGCAAAGGTTCTCCACATTCAAACTGAAATCCCTGCCAGCCTGAAGGCTTATTAGCAATTCTTGCTAAGGATTTGAACAAACCCCTGACCCTGTGTGCTGAACCTTAGAGTCTAACCAGGGGTCAAATTGAGGGGGGGTGCAGGGGGATGGCATCCCCCTTGTTGGAAAAAAAAAGACAAAAAGCATCCCTTTCGTAAAACCACCATCCCCCCTTACCATCCCATTTAGATTAATAATGTTATGTAAAACTTATCATGCAAATTAAATATTAAAATTCTCTATGTATGATCATTTAAGAACTCAATAATGGCGATTGGCCAATCATTTTTTGTAGAAAAAAAGAAGACAACCGAAGGAATGACATTTCCTTAATTAGAGTTTAAAGACATTCCCCTGACATAACATCATTGTGCTGTATGTGTGAATGGGGGACAGAGAGACGATACTGAGAGATGACATTTTCAAATACATCACTGAATTTGCAAAAAAAAAAAAAACTTCCAAAAGCATTCACTGCATGATGAAGCCTATTATAATGCAGTTAGAACTACCCTATAATTCAAGTAACGAAATAAAAAATATCCTTGTATGAGTTTTTCTTTTTTATATTTATCACATAAAACAAGAGTACTTTTCTGAATATAATACAGACTGTAATATCACTGTAACCATGGTTCCCTGAAGGGAACGCTGCATCGGAAACACTTTGGGAATGTGTCTGCGTGACCGTGTACTGAAGCACATGTGAAATCAGTCCAGTAGAGTGCTGAGATATCACGGGCGGGTGACGTAGCGACCAGGAAGCATAAAAAAGCATCCAGTGAAAACAACGCTAGCTTCTGATAGGTTGAAGCTCGTGAGGGATGCATCCATCGTAAGCGTTAAGCGATGACAAAGATCTCCCAACACGAGACCCTGGGACAGGAACCAAGGCTTCTTCCACATGACTAAGGCATGAAGGCATTGCCACGTGACCTTGATCAAACAAAATGGTTACCCCTTGGGGAAATCCCATTGGTCCTGAGCCACCACTGCAAGGGCCTCATGTACAGCAGGCCAAAAGGTATCACGTTGGATGCAGGTGCCATCAGACCCAACAGTTTCTGAAACTGTTTCACAGTGAGTGACTGGCCTACCTTGACACTGTTCACGGCTGCAATAATCTAATCGATACACTAGGAGACAGATGTGCCTGCATAGTCATCGAATCCCAAACCATGGCAAGATAAGTGGTCCTCTGAACTGGAGAAAGCTCACTCTTCTTGGCATTCAGCCTTAACCTCAGCTCTTTCATATGGGCAAGTATGACATCTCGATGCTGAACAGCCATCTGCTCTGATTGAGCTAGAACAGGGACAGCGTTTCCATATGGCAGAGTATGGCAGTTGCCATACCCCAACCCAGTCAGGAGGAGTCCTGTAGAAAATGTAATATCTCTCTTAGCCTATATTTTGTTATTATTTAAATCAGTTCTATTGGTCTTCCTTGTGTCTGTTTGAGGGTTTAACAAATATTTAACCAATGAAAACCATTTAAAAGAGCGTGTCTCTAAATGCCATTGGATCCTCAAATTGTCAGCAAAACCTCGTAACTTCACCCCTCCTCCATTCAGAATAAAGCACCGCGCACTGCCTGGAGGAGACAGATCTCCGCTTGTTCGCAATGCAAGGGTAAATAAATAACTGATGTTTGAAAAAGTAAAACATTTTCTTTACTCAAACTATGTCTATAAAGACTAATGTTTTGTGTGTTTGAAGAGCGGAGAAGAGCATTTGCCATCTAGTTGTAGCCAATACATTTTTGTATGTTTTAAATATCCTGTGCATATAGCGCTTCGCTTATATCATGAGATTTGGGCCAAATGTATCAAACAAAAAGAAAAACTAAAGCGCCCATATAGATACAATAAACGTTATACAACCTGTAAGTTGATGAAAGCGTAGGCTATAATGCGATGCACTTGCTGCCTCAGGTACAGCCGTTCTAAAGACAGACAAAAACACAGATCTCTATCATTCACTGGTTAAAAACCTTGATAACTCCATTTGAGCTTGATTTTCATTAATTATCTGATAAAGCCACAATGCTCTGACGACGCAGTTTAATTATTGAAATAAAAAATAAAAAACTTTGTTTTCCCCTATATTTCAGTGCTTAGTGATGTGCCGTGGGATTTTTTATATATCAAAACTGTAACCACATCCCCCCCCCCACGTGCGATTTACTGCCATTCCCTATAATTTTGTGAAACGCTGCCACTGAGCTAGAATCAACCAATCATCGATGTAGTTCAGTATGCGGATGCCCTGGAGTCTGAGAGGAGCCAAGGCAACATCCACATACATAGTGAATGTGACCGCGAATGGAAGAACCCGGTATTGGTATGCTTCGCCCTCGAAAGCAAACCTCAGGAAATTCCTGTTCTTGGGAAGGATGGAAACATGGAAGTATGCATCATCAAGTCTATGGTGACGAACCAGTCCTCGGACCTGATTTACATCAAAATCTGTTTCAACTTCAGCATCTCGAATCTGAATGTCTTGACAGAGCGATTAATTTGGCGCAGATCTATGATAGGACGCAACCCTCCATCCTTCTTGGGAACACACTCCATTTCCTATCACTCTACACACTCTAAAACAGAATTTTCCACGCTGCCATATGGTCTACTAAGGGAATCAGTCTCTCGAGACCGACCTCTGGTGTACTTTGAGCAGTCAGCTCAGCGCCCTGAAGCGGATGACTGGCAGGGAACAACTGAACTGGCTGCTCTAATAACCTCCTTGGAGGATACAAGCTTCCAGGTGGACACTGAGAACTGTGCTCGCGAGCACCGGCTGGGCAGGACCCTGAAAGACAGTTCTCCTGAGGGCCCTGATGAGAGTCAGGCACCGTGTGATGAGGTGTACTCCGCTCTTCCCCAGAGGAGCTTGCCCTCAGAAGCCTGGCGCCTGAGGCTTCCCTCCCTAGAGGACTTTGGCTAAGAGCCTCACCCCAACCCCTGATCTCTCTGCGGGGGAGTATGGGAAGCAATGCTCTTCTTCTGCTGCACCCTGTATGAGGAGCAGGAAGATGGCTGGGGCTGCTCCCGCCCAGAAGCCCCTAAGACCGGACAACGGCAAGGAAGAAACCACTGGAATGTCGCCGACAGCTTCTTTGCTTCCTGAAGCCTCTTGATGACAGAGCTGACAGCGTCACCTAAAAGGCCAGAAGGAGCAAGCGGGGCGTCCAAAAGGAAGAACCTGTCCTTGTCCTTCATATCGGACAGGTTCAACCAGAGATGTCTCTCCATAGCCACCAATGCTACCGTGGAGCGGCCAATAGCTCTGGCCATATCCTTGGTGGCCCAGAGAGACAAATCAGCAGCACGATGCAACTCTTTAATATCATCAGAATGCACTTCCTCACCTTCATCCAGGTCTTTAAGCAGGTCTGCCTGTTATGCCTGCAACACTGCCATGGTGTGCAGACAAGCACAAGCCTGCCCTGCCACCATAAAAGCTTTATCCACCCAGGCCGATGTTGTCTTTAAAGGCCTGGTGGGCAACGCTGGAGCCTTCAGGGACGATGCTGACCCTGGGTACAGATAACTAACAAGCGTCTGTTCAATCTGGGGCATCATCCCATAGCCATGTTCTCTCAGCCCCAAGATGTTAGAATAATTACTGACATTAGGGCTGAAAAGATGGGCTGAATAAGGTCTTTCCCATGATCTCAATTACTCAGTGTAGAGATCAGAGAAGAAAGGAAAGCTCCGACGTGGAGGAGGTGACTTAGAACGCAGGAAGCATTCATTTAGCTTGCTTTTAGGATGATCTTCCTGCCTCTCAGCCAGCTAATTGATCTTTAACTTGGCCACAACACGAGTCACCACATCTAACAGCTCCTCATACTGGATGGACTGGGGTGACGAGTCCCCAGCCTCATCCTGTTCGATGCTCTCCACATCGACCTCCTCTGAGGAAGAGAGGCGAAGCAACATACTCTCACTCCAGGGGGAAGAAACCGCAGATCGTGCTTCCGAACCCTGAGAGCGAGCACTGGATCTAGAGAGTGAGTGCACAGAAAGGGCCATGCCCATCCACTAGATCCATCTGGGATCCCCACAATCTCAATCGCCGCCCTGCCTCAGCAGCAAGGATCGTGAGCCTGTGCACCCTCCTCAAAGAGCACCAGGCAGGAGCGGAGCGTATACAGCGGCAGCAGCTCACAATGCACACAGTCAGCTCCTTTGAGAGCTGCCTGTGCATGTTTCGCCTACCAGATAAGCAATACAAAAACCGTGTGTATCCCCGCATGTAATTAAACGTGGGCAGGGAGGAACACACTGACTAAAGCGCTGATTGTCTGACTTATCACTTGCCATTCTCTATATCAGTGGTTCCCAACCCTGGTCCTGGAGGCACCCCAACACTGCACATTTTGCATGTCTCCTTTCTCTGATGCACCAGTTTCAGATCTTGGAGTCTCTACTAATGAGCTGATGACCTGAATCAGGTGTGTTTGATTAAGGAGACATGCAAAAGTGCAGTTTTGGGGTGCCTCCAGGACCATGGTTGGGAACCACTTGTCTACTATAAGGACTGTGTGCACCGGCACAACACACACCTTCAAATACCACCTTTTAGACGGACGCAAAACACGAGCGCTGCGAAGGCAGAGCTAGGCGTGTTTACTGATGCATAATAAAAGCTGCAGTCGTTAATTTTTGGGTTCAAAATGATCCAAATCAATTTTTGAGCAAGTACTAACCAGCCAGTGTTCAAAACTATCTCCTTACTTTAGTCGATTCACAACAGTAAGCTGTAATAAAGTGTTCTAATTTGATGGTAGTGGTTTTATTTGATTTAACTTTGAAAACGGCTTGTACAGTGTTTTTTAAAAACCCTCAAGTGGCGGCTATTTGTGTAGTTATTCACTATAATTTCATCTGTATTATCTGAACCATTGAAACATTGATAACTTGAAACATTACATTGTTATTCTGTCATTTCTCTCATTAACAGGAACATTGTATGCACCATGGACTCAAAGTGGTACCCCTAAACAGAGGCCTCCATTGCATAACGGGATGCGAAGTAAGCTACCTCACATATTTGCCATATATTTTTTTGATATCTTTATTTATAGTAAAATCTATTTAAAGGTTTTATTGTTTTTATACTATATTTATATATTCATTTATTTATCTGCTTTTTATTTGTTGAAAATAAGTCAGTTATTAAATATACATTTTTTTTTTTATTTATTTATTTTATTTATTTGTTTGTTTTAAATTATTTTTGATTCATTTATTTTTATTATTCATTTAATTGTCTGTTCACCATTCTCCCAATGTAAGTTTGCATGATAACAACATTATGCCCCTGAAGGTAATCTCCCAGCCATAGCTTTAATCTCTATACAGTCATGGAGGTCTGTTCTTTGGAGCATGACCTTGAACAGTTGTTTCTGCCATCTTCTCACTCTCTTTGAAGTCTAATACATAAATAAACATGCTGTGCTTAGTGTCTTCCTCTCCTTTACTCTTTGGACCAGTCTAGCCTAATCTGAGTCAGGTTTAACAGGGCCAACAAAAGCAGACAAGTGGGATTTGTTACCACCTTTGTTTTTAAGGGCAATTTGTTTTCTTTTTGCGTTTTAGACAAACCTGGAAACCTCATTTAGAGGGTATCATGTTCCCAACTTCCTCAAATCACAGAGTGAGAATAAAAACAGCTGCTGTGTCTTCTTGCAGAAAGAGCTGTTGAAAAATAATTTGCCACTAAAAAGACTGAACTGACATTTTCACATATACTGTATGTTGCTCTTTGAAGAAACATAATTTCTTTAAAGCACATGTGACTTTGCTTGCCAAAGACACTGCACTGCTATCCTGAAAGTGCGATTAATCTGCAATCAGTAATCTGCTCTCTCATGTATAAAGAGTCTTGCTGTGGCAGTGAGATGACCAGTCCATTTTTTATTCGGGCCAGAGCAGCAGACTTTTGAACCCAACTCATCCTGACCCAGTTTCAATTGGTGGTAATTAGCAGCCCTCTGAAAGCCTTTGGGTCGGGCCAGAGAGATGATTTCAAACTGGAAAAGGTCACAGGTGTGTTGGGCAACCTTTTGTGCCTATCAAGATGAAAATGTGTAGTAACTCCCAAGGGAGACACATATAATTGAATAGGGCTTCGGTTTCCCCATTAAAAGGCCTCCACCATCTACAAGCCCGGGAATACTAACTCAATTTTTCAAGGGCAACATAATTGCAACAGACTCAAGTCTGTGTGTCTATTTTTACACAGTTGTGGATGTGCACAGTGTGAATGGCTGTCTCTTTATTTCTTGCTTTCTGGTTTTATATGAATTTATTGATGGAGTTTATGGGGGAACACGTTATTATTTGACTGTGTATTGCTGATGTTATTTGTGTTTATATATTTAGTAATTTCATGTTACAGAGCAGTTTTATCTGTTTTTCACCAGCCGTTCATGGGTGATAATTACTGCGACGCCATCAACAACCGAGCGTTCTGCAACTATGATGGAGGAGACTGCTGCCATTCTACTGTTAAAACCAAAAAGGTAGGTTTTTTATTTTTTAGATGTTTAATCAGTTGAATTCCTTGTTTAGGCTTCAAGAGCTGGTAAATAAATGGAGTAAAAAGCTGTAAATCACATAATTTGCTTAGTTACTACAGATTCAGACAGGGTAAAACATCTTGCATTGTAAGAATTATCTCCTCGGAGAGGAAACTTAAGGACACCCACAAAACCGGGGGGAAACTCTCTGAACCCTATCCACAATGCATTGTAGACATTGTAGATGAAGCACGCACATATATGTTTGGGTGTTTTTCCAAAGCCATGGCAACAAATGGTTGCATATAGCATTTCCATATGGACATACACCTCACTTTCCAACAAAGAGAAAGATCCGAGAGTTTAATCCCGAGGGTGGTAAATAGCCCTAGAAAGGCTTCTTCTGCACGCTTGTATACTGTTCTTTTTCCAATGGACTTGTCATCCTCTTTCACTTGATCCTCCCTTGCTTTTTCCTTGAGCAAGTTTTCCTGGCTGCCAGAGAAAGTGAACTTCTCTTTTGACAGACAAAGAATGAAGTAACTTCTCCAAAGTTACAACAGCGAACTCTGGAAGCACACTGGACGGCTCAACTCGTGCATGGTGCCAAAACAAAAAAAAGTTGGCATGTGTGATGACGCATTTCCTGGCAGAATACACAACTTGTTGTGAAAGGTCTAGAAACGGCAGTTGGAACTGTACTCTTAGCATTTAAATGCAGCTGTAAATCATATAGAAACGTATAAACTGAGGATTACCAGAGGATTACCCATGCAAATAATAAAACTAACTGCACATCCTCCACCTCTCAGGCTGAGCTGCTGACCGATTCGTTGTCAGTCCTGAATTGTGCTAATAAGTGGCTGTAAATAAGGAATTTGACTTTCTTTGTAAGTTGAGAACAAAAGAAAGTTTTACAGTAGTCTTGTATGAATTCTGAAAGGTTGCTGCCAAAAGCAAATAATTGATTAAATTGCTCCACCACAAGTGCATCTGCCCGGTGTAATTTTTGTATTTAGAGAAGCCAATAAATGCTTAATTTTCATCTTTGTCATGTCATTTTCAGTTTTAGGGAGTTTAAATGCAGTACTAATTAAATGCAGGAATGAAATGTTGCTGCTAGTTTCGCTGCTGTGGCCAAGCAGCCAATTCTGTCTATGGACAGTTTGTAGTTTAATGTAAGTGCAGTCTGCCATAGATTTTACCTCTGGTCAAAATGCAGTTATATCAACTTTACAGGAATACATAAATTTGTATACACGCAAACAGCTTTATATTTGTAGATATGCCAACAGGTTCCCCACTGCAGAAAAAAGGGCTGTTTTGTATAGACCCTTGGGCTGTCAAAGTTCACACTCTAATTGACATAATGGTTTCATTCTGTTCTGTGTGATTTTCTAAAAACTGATCTGAGCTGAACATTGGGAGCTAATTGAAATGGATCGCACACCCGTGTTGCATCAGTTTTAGGGAGTAATAATGTAAATGCTTTCATTATGTAATGCTATCACATCCACCCAATTGACCCTGTGCTGAGCTCCACCTCAGACAGGCTTTTTAGAGATTTCTTGATTTTCAGTAAAATGTACTAATTAAATGCAGGAATGAATTGCGACATGGCAAAATATTTTTCATCTGACTTAAAAAAAAAAAAAAAGTTCAACTATGCAAGCAACATGATTAAACTGTAGAGTTTTCAAATCAGAATTGAGGCAAACACTTCTCACAGTCAACTGAAAAGAGACAAGACTCATTTGAAAGGGATTACTGTAAGTACATAACTGTCCCTAACGTGTCTACAATACATTCAGTATGGTACTGTGAACTAATTACTATCCACACTACAATGATCTTGAGTATAACATAAATATGTTGATGTTTCCCTTGGATCAGAAATAAGTGTTTGCACTGATATTCTTCATTTGGCAATGAGGCTGACACAAAGTTAATTAGCATGAATTTAAGATTAAAATTTAAAAAGCAAAACAATAATGGCTTCATCCTCATTGGGTGCATTAGGTGCTGTATTTTTGTATAGTTTCCATAAAATTGTGCTTAAGGATGCTTTCACTTCAAATGAACCTAGTTTGGCTGAAATTAACCAGAAAAGGAACTGTCTGCAAGGGACCCCAGTGCTCAAATGAATTTTGCCCTAAAACTACCCAAACTCACATAAACTTACACTACTGTTAAAACGTTTGGGATTTTTAATACTTTGATTAAGCAAGGATGCATTAAATTGATAAAAGTGACATTTATAATGTTATAGAAAAATTGCTAGTTCACCTAAACGTTCTTCTTTGACTGTATTATATTCATCAAAGAATCCCTAAAAAATTGATCCTTAACACACAAGTGTTTTCACATTTGATTAGAATGAGTGTTTCTCTTGCGCATCAAATATCATATAGAATGATTGTCGGAGGATCATGTGACACGGAAGACTGAGAAATCAGCATTGCCATCACAGGCATAGAATTAGATTTTAAAATAGAAAACAGTTATTTAAATTTTTATATTTCGCAATATGTTTTTTACAGTATTTTTGATCAAATAAATGCAGCCTATAAGAGTATGAGACTTCTATTAAAAAAATTATTAAAAAAACTTACCAGCCCCAAACCTTTGAACAGTCGTGTACATTAAGAAAGAGCCAAGTTAAGCTTGTCTGAGAAAATGACTGGTATGACTGGTCATTAGCATTTTTAGGAATAATATTTCAACCTCCCAGTATATATATTTTAAGCAATAAACCTTGTTCATTGTGTGCTAAAGTTGTAATTTTCTTATGACTTCTTGTACTTTTGAATGTGCTTTTTGTTCCTTCTTTTTGTGGGAGCGGCAAAGATATCATCTTCCATAATGACTTGAAAGAGGACACTTACTGTAGATCAGGGTCATATCAGGTCATAATAGACAGCACTGAAATTATGTTTTGTCATTTGATGGTGTATTGGATTTAGTAAACAGAATTTGGTGGCTTCCACTGGAGCTCTGTTTACTTGTCATTTTTGGTGGTCTTCGGTGGACTGTTTTCATTGTTTCTTTGGAAGGACTGTATGTTTTTCAATCCAGTGTTCCAACAACTCACAGTATACATTGCTTGTATTTGTCAGAGCTCTTGTCAGCCAAGGTCTTTTCCTCCCAAATGCACCATCAATAGCGAATAACTGCCCTCATAAGCCCCACAGAGCAATTAGGAAAAACTAACCCAGGCCTCTGACGTGCTACGAGCAGACAGAAAAGCAACATTGACACAAAGCATCCTATTAGTTTGTTGGACTTGAGGATGACCAGGATTTGAATCCATGCCTTTTAATGATGAGGTCTTCCATTTTAGAGCTGAGGTCATGACGGCAGAACTAAATTTACTTCCAGTTGATGTGTTTAGTGGTGACGCTAAACAATTTTCTAGCAAAGTCCTCCAGATTTCCGTTGAACGCAGATCTAAATCGTGCCCCAATATAACTTAAACGTGGAATTGCACCCTATGTATGAAACTACATTGCCTTACATTGTGTAGAGAGCGCAGAGGAGTAATATGGAAAATTGTTGTAGGTCAGTTGTAGGATCTCCGCTGGTGCGTCCAACCCAAATGCCGAGTACATTAACTTGCTAAAAATGGTTTGTTTGTGCAGTAAATGATTGGCTACCGTCGAATTTCAAGAGACATTTACAAATCAAACATTTAAACTATAAAGACAATGTGCAGCTGAGTATGAGTATATTATAGTGTTTGTTTTTAAGGACATATTCTGCTTACTTTTGTGTCTCAAACAGTCTTGGTACTGTGTTGGGTTGATGCCACTTGATGTTCAGTGCAAAATTTGAGTTTTGAAGCAAAACCAGTTGAGAGCCACTAAACTTCATTTTTATGTGGTCAAACAAACAGTATCAAATCATTTTGTGGGCAATTGTTCAAATCTTCTTTTATTACTACTGAGGCTACTGGAGAAATCACAGTTCCTCTACCACCATCCCAATGACATCAATACAGAAAAGGTCAGATGTTGTGAGAACATTCAGCGGTTGCAGGGTTTGCTGGAGGAAAAGTGCACCGACAGCTCAGCTTACTGTCAAAAGCTTCCTGCAGACGTCTCAACCTCACTTCTTTCATGTCAGAGTTTGCCTGAATCTTGTGAAATGCTGATATTTATACTATCCAGATGTCATGGTCTCAGTGGCATGAACTGCACATTAAAAGGAGGTAATTTATTTGGAAGCAAACAACATGTTAATTGTAGCTGAACAAATTCATGCTCTAATACCTTGAGTATTAAACTTTGTGTGGGTAACTCAACCGGCACTGTTTGTGCTACAGATAGTTGAAATTAATATTATTCTTGCTTAATATTTCCATTTTAGAAGAAAAAGAAATTGTAAAAAGGAAAATAGATTAAATTAAAATTTCGTAAAAATTTATTTTAAAAAAATGTCAGATATTATTTTAATCAATCCATTTGGCTTTGGTACAATAACAATATTTAAATAAAATCTTTTTCATGGTTTTAGTTAATTACAATATCTAACTAATTACAGTAATTAGTTAACTACAATATCTCTGTAGATACCTAATTGTAGCTACAACTCAGTTTTGATGAGTTGTTCACTTTTGCAGTTGTTTTTAACTTGAAAAAATGCACAGTATTTTTTTTTGCAATGCTTTGTTTGTTTTCCCTGGAAACAATTCAGGGATGGCTGAGGGCAACGAAAACATTTTGAAGACACACATACACACGCACACTTAACAACTGGAGAAGTGTTGGTCGGTTGTAATGAGGAGTGTGGCAGTGGAGGGAATGTTGTCAGCCAGAGTTTGTGGGCACTATGAATAGACTAGATTTACAGTTGGGAAAATCCCCTACAGTGGATGGGGACACCAAAAGGAAAGGCCTGTGTATTTCACAGGGCAAAGAGAGGGCATTCCTTCCCTCAACGCTTCGAACACAAGAGATTCCTTGTTACTCTGTACACATATACGCTCTTGCGTTCCCTCTTTTTTCACTCTGCACTCGTACGCCTCCAAGTGCGCTCACACTGATCTATCAGTGCACACAAACAGTATAGCTCACAGGGACTGAAAAGATACCTCTTTCTGTTTGACATCAAAAGTAAAAACAAGCTGGGATGAGCATACTGTTGCATTGTTAGTGGTTCATGTATACTAGAGGTGCAGGTGTGGATCAGATTCTCAAAAATGTGTTCCATTCTGTGGATACGTGTGGATACATGGAGTTGTTTTCACTGACAAACAGTGATTTAAAAACTTTTTTTTTTTTTTTTGCATTCCAGCTCCAGTGTTCCGCATCCTTTTTTCCCCAAATGGTAGAATAGTTAGAACTAAATAAAAGGATAATGATGTTATTTATAAAATGAGAGCACATTGTACTTTGGTCAGTGGCCACACACACACTCTCACGCTCTCACCGTATCTAATTTGACAAAAGTGCAAGACTGGTTTTGACTGATGTTTGATAGATAGCACATCTCACCACAGTATCAACCAAGGTCAACTGTAAAGATTTGTGTTACCGTACTCAATTATGTTCTTCAAAAAGCTTGGTTTGTCTCAATTTTTTTTGTTGTTTTTCATTCTGTGAACTGTTTGTAGTCCTTGCTGACTTTTACAATTATTAATTTGAATTGCTAAAAAAAATTGAGCTTGTAAAAAAAAAAAAGATTATTGGAGTACGTAATAGTATTTTAAAATACTGTTTCAGTCTTTCTACTTCAAAATATTGTGTTTAATTCATTGTTACTTGCTGTTTCTTTGTACTGATTTGTGAAATGTAAATACTTTTTTTCAGGGATCTAGATGCGTTTCATCCAAGCGACTGACAATTGCATTTGCGATTATAGCTTTTATAGATAGTTTTGCTGACAATATTGTCATTTGAGATTTATGCTGGGGACCGCTTTTCAACTGGGAAAGAATAGGAAGTCTGAGATGATGTTTTGTTTTCTAGATACTGGCTCAGTCCTGATGGTTTGGTAGCTGTTATTTTTTGTTGTTTCACCATTCTCATTCCTAATGAATTCTTAGTAGTCGCCCAAAAAAACAAGACAAAATCTGTCATCATTTACTCACACTCCAGAAAGTCATATAGGCATAAGGTCAAGTAAATTATGAAAAACCTTTTTGGGTGAACTATCCCTTGGAACAGAATCTCTGATGTATTTGTAATGTAATTGATGAAACACATTGAAACCCCTTCTGTATTATGGTGAATGTGATCCCCTCAAGCTCTTGGACTCAACCCACTTTGATATTTTGTCTGTGCCAGGTGATTCCATTCCCTATGTCATGTGACATTCGAGAAGACTGTGCATGTCGAGACCCCGACGCCCAGGAGAACAACAAAGGAGTCCGCCACAGGTCCATTGGCTGAGCTTGGTACCCCCTGTGGCACCCAGGGGGCCTGCTGGGAAACCATTCTTCTCTACATGCTGCTTATAAGAGGGCCTTTCCACTCACACCGCACTCCAACATGCCCTCGTTTCCTCATCAAACAGCAACAACTTAAGAGGGTATGACACTCAAAAACAAACAACCAACCAAACACATCAACAACAGGTTTCGCAAAGGACAAGAAGTGGAAGTTTTATGAATGACTTATGGCAATAGCAACCATAGATGTCATCAAACTAAAGCTCAAACAAGCCTGGGCTGACAGTTTTGTTGTTTTATGTTTGCTTTCATTGATCATTATTTGTAAAGCGCAACCATGGCAATGTTGTTTTTATGTAGAGCCAGAGGAATAAGGGAGGAAAGGAAAAAATGCAGCTGTTAATGTTTGACTGTAGTCAGAAAATGGGATGATTCCAATTGATTCAAATCAAGACCTCCAAACTAAAGCAAATAGATGAATGAGAGGACCTCTGATGCTTTCACAATGCCCCTTAACACCTGACCTCTGAGACTGTCTCGATGACAGTTTAGCCGTACGCTGTGTCCTCTCATATCGAGTGTTCTCCATGTTCTTATATTTATAATTTCAGATATCAAAGAGGAAATACATACAAATGGACCTTAATACCAAATCCAAATTTGTGTCACACGAATGGCTTGCACTCCTCTGAATGTCTGAGCTGCTCGTACTCACTAAGAAAAAAAAATATCTGGCTGACAACATCAGTGCCTGTATGAAACATTGAGGGATGATGGGAATGTTTCACAGTGCATAGGAAGATGTACGAGTGCAGCTGCTGTGGCCCTAAATCACAAAATCCTGTATATCAGCAAGAAATGCACAAATCTGATGCCAAAAAATCATCAGAGGAGGTGTTGATCCAGTGAGTTACATCCAGAGAGAGAGAACTTGTGAAAGAAGCTGTGTTAGCACAGCTGTTGCTGCTAGTTTTGCTGCTGTGGCCATGCAGCCAATTCTGTCTATGAACAGTTTGTAGTTTAATGTAAGTGCAGTCTGCCATAGATTTTACCTCTGGTCAAAATGCAGTTATATCAACTTTACAGGAATACATAAATTTGTATACACGCAAACAGCTTTATATTTGTAGATATGCCAACAGGTTCCCCACTGCAGAAAAAAGGGCTGTTTTGTATAGACCCTTGGGCTGTCAAAGTTCACACTCTAATTGACATAATGGTTTCATTCTGTTCTGTGTGATTTTCTAAAAACTGATCTGAGCTGAACATTGGGAGCTAATTGAAATGGATCGCGCACCCGTGTTGCTATCAGTAAATGAAGAAAGATGTTCTTCATGGATAATTTATTTATAAATGAATCCCTGATGGGACGTATTTCCTGCCTGCGTGTTTGGTGCAGTTTGATAAATGTGACCCTGGAGCACAAAACCAGTCCTTAAGTCGCTGGGGTCATTTGTAGCAATAGCCAAAGAATACATTGTATGGGTCAAAATTATAAATTTTTCTTTTATGCCAAAAATCATTATGATATTAAGTAAAGATCATGTTCCATGAAGATATTTTGTAAATTTCCTACTGTAAATATATTAAAACTTAATTTATTATTAGTAATGTGCATTGCTAAGAACTTCATTTAGACAACTTTAAAGGTGATTTTCTCAATATTTAGATTTTTTTGCACCCTCAGATTCCAGATTTTCAAATAGTTGTATCTCGGCCAATATTGTCCTATCCTAACAAACCATCCATCAACGGAAAGCTTATTTATTCAGAAAAAATTGACACTTAAGACTGGTTTTGTGATTCAGGGTCACAAATATATTATTATTAATAATTAGATTGACTACAGAATTTCTTTTTGAAACAAGTAAAAATTTAGCTCTATCTGGTGTCATATATAGACATATCATCCACATCAATTGCCAAGCTCAAATACACATATTTCATGGAACTGAATGTGTTAATGCTGTGCATTAGAACTATGAAACAGATTAGATTGATTATGAGATTAATCATTTTAATAGATTGATAGCCCTATTAGAGACTCAATAGCCACTGAGATGATTGACTAAAAGAGAAATACAATTATATACACACTGACACAGCATATCCCAGACACAATTAATAATTCAAATAAAATGGACATTCAGTCAGCGTTTGCTTGTTGATGAAGAACAGCTAAAGGGCATTCAGGACAATAACATTTTATTAGGAACCATGTATCCATTCAAAAGTAATGCCAAATTCTAAGAAAAGTGAGTTAAATATTGACACAAAGAATGTAATTTAGGCTTCATTGTGAATATAATAAGCATTTAGCATCAAGGTTCAATTTAATGTAGCATTATATTTGTAAAGAAAAGTTTTCTACACAGTTAAACTGTGTAGAAAACATGAAATAATTTCAGGCTTTGCAGTCCATTTTCATCTGGCATTTTGTAATAGAAATATCTTTTTGTGGTGCTCATTACTTTTGTGAAAAATAACTAACAGTAACATTAGCGCATAACAGCAGTGTATGTAACAGCTGGCTTGAAGTTCAACACAATAGCAATTATGCTATTTTGTAGTTAGTGTAATAACAGGCATTGTTAAGATTTATATTTATGTGTACACCAGTGTAAAACTGGAGAGTATAGTCTATGGTGGTGTGGTAGTTAATGGCGGTCAGTATGAACCCATTAAACACATTATCTTTTAATATCTACACATTGGCATACAAACCACTTTTAGAAAGTATAGAACATCTAAGGAACATAAAAATGTCTTAGAAGCATTTATCAGCCACTCTCACAATCTCCCTGAGCTCGCACAAATACATCTAAATGACACCTTTCTCATTACATTAGCAACATAACATAGAAACAACAACAACTGTTGTGATAGCAGAAGTGAAGCTACTTATCAAACCAGGATATCCCAACATCCCAAGTTGTCTCAGCCCAGCCGATGATAAGAGGTTATTTCTATGGCATTAAGGTCTAACGATGAATATTTTCTTTTTTCAGAAGAGTTTAAGGTAGGAAGGGCCTTGTGTGTATATTTATATCTGCTGGTTTTGTTCAACTGTATCTCTGTCAATCAATATTTTTATCTTTGACCACAGTTGCTGCACTTGTCTTTGTGCAGTTGTTTTGTTGATGAAATAGAAAAAAAAGAAAAAGTTTACCATAAAAAAAGCTGCTATGGTCAGACAGGTTATCATAATTGTTAAATTAAATAGTCGTTTAGTGTATGACATCAATGAATAGTACTTTATTCTGTGTGTTGTTATGTTCTTCTTTTTTCACTACCTTTGGTTGTAACAGCGAGTATAAAAGAGAGATGTGTGTAGTCCGATAATCAAAGGACATCCAAAGGGAAAAAATCGGACCTGCGAGAGACATGGCAACAGTGAGATGACAGAGTAGGTCGTGACAGTCACTAATGACTTATTTATTCATGTACACAAGCAGCTCTGTCCTCATTTCTTTCGATGTAAAGATCATGTCATATTTAGCCTCTATAGACATCTTTGTTCCTAGTATTAAACTGTATGCTATTGCATAGTAAATGCTAAAATACTGCTGCTTTTGTATGAATGGGGGGTGGCAATTACGCGTTTGGTGGAGGGCGTGCCATGGCCTGGACGCGGAGCGAAGGTGGACCAATATATGTGCAATCTTATGAACCAGTATCACGAGCGGTTTCAGATATCACTGAAAATAGACTATTACTGAGCTTTACAGTACATACAGTTCTTTACTGGGGTGTTGTACACAAACAGTGATCAACCTTTTCTGTCTTTTTTTTTCCTAGAAATGTTTTTTTTTTTTAAAGCTGAATGCATTCTATCGCAACATTACCTTTTTCTTCTGAAGCCATGAAAAACAAGATCAAATCAAATGGAGTTTGGTGAAACAGTCTACTGTAAACTTAACAGGATCTTTTTTTTTCGCTGTACCTCATGCCTGTAATGTTTGCTGCTTACTTATTCAGTATTAGTAATTTAAATCTCTTAGCAATATACAATGTTGTAAATAATATAATTATTTATTAAGAATGTTGTCTTTTTTATTTATATTTACACCGTTCATCTAAGTTATTTTTATATGTCTCCAGTGTTACTTGGTGTGATCAAAAGTCTTTTTTTCCTTGCTGTTTATTTCTCTGTCGGTTCCTCTGTTCTGGATAGAATGCAAAGGTCTGGCGTAAGAAATGACCTGTTTTCCCAGCCACTCAATTTGTGGGAGTAATAAATAAAAGGAAAATGTTATAGAAATGTCACCTTTGGAAAATCATACAAAGCGTTCCTTTGCCGTATTGACTTCCACCCGTGTTTTAGATTCCATGTTTGTATATTCTGGGGGAAATTGGTCAGAGAGGTTCCGTTTCCAATTGCTGAGTAGATACATTGAACCGGTCTGGAGCTGTGGGGCTCGTGTGGTTTTGTGTAAATAGTAGAACAGGTGAGAGAAACTGAAAGACTGCTTGTGGTGGCTCAGCTGCTGATGTTTGGCCACGTATAGAAAGCCTCATGTGTAGATTCCTTCTATAATCCAGCATGTGTCCCTACATTTTCATCCTCACCGCAGAAAGAGGCACGTCCTCATGTCCATACATGCAGATGAAGTTGTACCTCAGCAAATTAATGTCCTATTTTGTACATCCAATTTTGTGATTTAAAGATTTCCAGCTGTTAGAATAGCCTGAAGTTCACTTTACATCCTGAGAATTTTGCCGTAATTTCATTTTCTGTGTTTCTACACAGTTTTGTACAGTTGCTACTAGTAGCATGACTGGACATCAATATTATGCCAGTTCAGCATGTTTTTCTCCAATCCCATACAAGATTACAGTTGCATGATCAAAACCTTGTTCCCAAAGTCTGAGATGTAAAAATTTGGTAGTGTGCTACTTTCCTATACTATACCTTATAGTATAGCAAATTTAGATGTATTTATCATACTTTTTTTTTGCAATAAGAGATAATTTACCCCATTATGTGTCATTTGAATAATCATTTTGTGTGCTGTTTTTATTTTCACAACCTTTATATCTAAATCAAATATGTTACATGTTATTTGATATATATTTTTCCTGAGTGTGTTTCTTTTCAATGCCCTGCTCCATTTTGTGTCATTGTTTGGTCTCCAAATTTGCAAATTCCTCTGCGACTGCAATGACATAAAAAGTCAAGACCAGAAATGATGACAAACCTGTTGTTCTGTATCTCCAAATACAACCCTAAATGGCTTGACCTCCTATACTTTGATGGTCTCCGTAAGCACTGGTTAGACTCAATAAACCCACTTTGCTCAGTATACATACTTAATGCACTGGTTTGGGCACTTACCACAATATTATTTTAATAACCAATTGATTTGTACCATTTGTCATTTTTCATGATTATCTCTGATGTGAGCAGTTTGCCACTGTTGTTTGTTCATTTGTTTGTTTTTATGTATAATATTGATATTATTTGTCACAGAGCAGACTAGTGTACTGTATATTTTCATGAACTCCTCAAGCATTATTAACAGTAAGTACATCAATGTTATTTTTTCTATGTATTATTTAGAAAATAAACACTGGTTAATGAAATGTAATTGTACGGCTTGTGTTTAATTGCTTTGTGAAACCTGATGTCCATAATACTGCTACTCCTGTAAGTATATTTCTGAAATGATCTCTAAATATTGTAATGGGAAATATGGAACTCTAACACCTTCTGCGTGTTGAAAATTACTCTCAAGCATCTTTAGTCATTACAGTATCAGTTCAATTTATTTATAATGTTATACATTTGTATATACTTAAATTAGAAGTACATGAAAGCCAATGATACGTTCATCGCACTGCTGCATAATTGTAAGAATGGTATGTGATAAATGTAACACTAAATGAAAAATGTGTACAGTATATTGTATCTGTACATAATGAGGCATATTGCCACCTCAGTTTTGAACAGGCAAAGTGCACTTAATCCTCAGTTTATGCTACTGCATGCTTGGCACTGGAATATAATAAAGGACTTGATTGGTCAGTTTAGGTGAGGTCAAGAGTGTGGAATGGCCAGTGTAAAATGCTGATTGAGAGGAATAGTCTGATACACGCAGCAGCTGTTTGCACTTTTCTCTGTGTGAGAGGGAGATTTGAGCCTAGATTGACCCAAAGGTCGTGTGTTAAGCTCTCTTTACTCAGTTGTCTCTTTACTCAACTTTTTACCAGTTGTTTTCGAAACAGGGAAAATGTGTTGAAGTGGATGAGACTGGGATTGAGGTAACTGAAAAATGTGACAGTCCTCTTTCACAAGCTGAAATTTATAGATTTATAAAATATTCTTTCCTGTTTGTCTCAGGGAGTATCATGTCGGAGTTTGCACTTTTATTTACATTTCTATATGTTTATATTTTGGACATATAATGAAACTTCACTAAAACATCACTAAAACCTTTGTTGCATGTAAGGACTTTTACGTTGCTACAAACAAGCAAACAATAAATAAAAGATTGGTTTGCACTTTCTGTTATCAACAGTATCTGAAAAAAATTTATGACAGTTTCAACAAAAAAAAAGACATTTCAATCAGTTTTTAAAAGGAGTTACGATTGTATTGAACTTTTTGACAAATATTTCGTGCATTTTCTATTTAAAATAATAATCAACTATAACTCTCTAGAGAAAAATCATTTAAAATGTAATTTAAATTTTTAAAACTTAATTACATCTTTTTAAAGGTATATACATTTTAAAGTATAGTAATATTATTGATCAAATTAATGCAGCTTGGTGAGCAGTCAATGGCACAAGAAAATTTCAAAAACATAAAAAAATCTTACTAAGCCCAAACTTGAACGTCAGTGTATACTTCCAAAATCTATTGAGCATATAGTTTTCAACATACACTGTGTTGAGAAAAAAAAAACCCACTGAAAACAGGCACAATGTATTGTATTAATATGAGGGAATTTACCATATTTATTGTTAAAGGTTGTGTACTGTATTTGAATTGTGCACTTCATTGCGTGGTGTTTTAGGGTTAACGGAAATATCGTAAAAATTAGTGGATAAGTCCAGGCAGGAATTTTTTTTTCTTTTTTTTTTTTTACAGTGTACTAGATGTGCGGAAACTGCAATCTTATATGCTATTTACAATGGCACATGTGTGATTAGAGATGTAGTAACAGGTGATGATTTAGTCAGAAACATTGGCTATTGCAAAGGTTTTAAACTCAGGAAATAATTTTGCTTATCATAGTGACTTGAGGAGATTCCAGCATGTATGTGCTTTCACTGTGACATCCACTGATCTTGAACTGATTTTTTTTAAGACAAATGTGAGCTCAGCTATTGCTTTAGAGAGAGAGAGAGAGCGCTTTTAGATTTGTGCTGGAATTAACAGTCAAACTGCAACGCATCCTTTTTCCATTGGCTGTTTTAAGTCGGTTGAACACATTTGCTCCGGCCACATCAGCCAACTGTGTTTGTGTTTTCCTGCAATCGGAGGCCACTCTGAGTAGGCAGTAAAATTGGCTTGGCTTGAGACAACTGTGGCTTTGTGGTTTTAAGAGCAGCCAGTTTAGTCCCAGCCTCACAAGGTCACTCAGAGGCCCGACTGCAGCTGAGAGGACGGCTGAAATCAGAGCGGGTGTCCCTCTTTCACTGAGGGATTTTCCCCCGGCTTCCACAAGAGAGGAAAAACTGAAAAGCAAATCAGTTTTGGAAATGCACTTGGCCTCAGGCAATGGTGGTGAACAATTATACAGAGCAATGGAGCTTGTTATTTTTCAGCTCTATGCTGGGATCAATTGGGGAAATTGGTGAAAGAAAATGCAACGCTAATGCTAAAGACTAGTGGTTAGTGTGAAAATACAAGCACTGTAAACAAGCCTACAGGATAAGAGAATAAATGAGGGAGCATAGACCCAACTCTCAACGAGAGAGGGGGCTCGCACAGCATGATCGTTAGAAATCAGAGGGTAAGCGTACTGCAAGCTAGCCAAAAAAAACTCAGCGCATCAGAGAGGCAAAGGAAGGGCCTATTTCGCCTGATGCTGCTGGTTCCAGGTACTCTTGGAGAAACAGAGAACTCAAACTTCTCACGTGAGAGGAGAACTCCGAATTCAGAAAGAATAGCGCGCTCATAGGCAACACTTTGGTAAAAAGAGAGCACTGCTAATATTACCACGAGAGCAGCCCACGGAGCGAACCCAGGCACTCAATAGGAAGCAGCATGCTCATAGTAACCCTCAATGGTGAGGGGAGCGATACTTCCAAGTGTGTCAAAAAATAGAGACACACTGGTTGAGTGGAACCCAAGGCGAGTATCCGGGTCTAAGCCAACTCAGAGAAAGGGAACGAAGCTATAACGCGTAACCCTTACCGTACAGGATTTAAGAAAGTGCGCAAAGTCTAGCGTGCACACTTAACACTTATGTGGATTTTAGAAAGTGCTCCGCGTGCACACGTCCCCACAGGTAGATTTTAGAAGGAAATTAGTAGATACTGAAGTATCACTCTGATCTGGACGAAGCGCTGACTCCTTGTCTGGATCACATCCCTAAGGTATTGCCTACCTCAAGGTGACGCGATTGCCCCTACGCAGGCGGCGGAGGAGCGCGGCCGCCGAAACAGCTTTGGGTCCGTCTCTGATCCTCAAACCGAGACGGGCTAGGACTCCTGTGTTGTTCGGGCTCAGACCTGGACCTTGTGAAGGCCGCTGAGTGTGCCTTTGCCTCCCTGAACTTCTCGACCACAGTCTTAATGGAGGTACCGAAAAGTTCGGAAGGTGAAACTGGAGCATCGAGAAGAAAGCCCCTCTTTTTTTTCCCGATATCTGCTAGGTTCACCTTCAGATGTCCCTCCGTCACTACCATAGCCGCCATGGACTCTGGACATAGCAGAGGCGGCCTGCTTAGTAGCACAGAAAGCGAGATCTGTAGTGCGGCGCATCTCAGCTACCTCATTGGGAGAAAGGCCCTCGCCTTTATCCAGATCTTTCAGCAGGTCAGCCTGATATGCTTGGAGCATCACCATCGTGTGCAATGAAGCGCCAGCCCGACCTGCTGCGGCTGCGTATGCCCTGACATTTGAGTGAGATGTCAAGGAGGGAGTCTTAAGAGAGGACGTCTCACCAATAGAGAGATAGCTGGCCCCAGCATTTCTGATAAGGGGAATATTCTCATAAACGCTTGCGCATCGTTCCGATTTGGGCATAACTTGATGTTGATCGATTGGATGCGTGAGGAAAAAATGCCTCGTCAATCCTTCTCGATCTCTGTATGGAACAGCTGAAGAACAGGCAAAGTTTTTAAAAAAGGGTCACCTGAGCTGGAGGGTTATGGCCAGAAAGATAACGTTCATCGAGATGACCTTGCGACGTCACTTTCTTTGCCCGCTTCATGGCAAGTAAAGCCTCACCGTGGTGCGTATCCATAATTTCCAAAAGCTCATCATACGCAGGGCAGGAGGATTGGGAAGGATCAGCCTCAGCTTCTTTGCCCTCCTCAAACATTTCCTGCTTTTTCTGGGCTGATCACAGCAGAGCAATGGCCCCTGAATCAGAAAATGTTAATGAAATAACATCACCCTCCAGCGGCTCACTCTCGTGCACAACCGACGATCACGAAAGGGAAAACCCCCTTCAAACTCATCGGCCAGATCCAAAAAAAAACTTGCGGGGGGGGATCCCCCCACCAGAGCTCATTCTCATCGTGCCTCAGCAGCGGTGGGTCCTGAATCGCGGGAAGCAGATGGCTGCTCCTCTTTCCTCGAAGAGAGAGACAAATGAGAGCGGAGCTTTTTCGCTTGGAAAAAATGCTTGCAGTGCATGCCGATTGCCTCCTCGGAGACATCGCATGCATGCTCTTCGCCCAAACAAACAACACAAAGATCGTGTGTGTCATCTGGTGTCAAATAACGATGACACGGATGCACACATCCTCTAAACGTTCTGCTAGATAGGTGGTCGACAAATCAATTAGGCTAGAGATTGCTCTTACCACAGAAATGCAAGCTTCAAACAAAACAGTTAATGAAGACGAAGAAGAGAATGATGTTCTCCCGGCGCCCGCACTTTATACTAATAGTCGCACCGGTAGTGATGTCATGGGCTGTCGCGGCCAACGTGTTGTTGGTGTTTTTGAATGTATGCTTCAGACACTGGACACGACGAGGCGTTCCCCCATAGTGACCCCTAGAGGACGCATTTCGAAGTTCCCATGAAAGGGAAGTGTTTACACCAAATTATTGTCTAGTATAGTTGGATGATACAGTAATCAGAATGTCAAATAATGAGAACATTTAACACTTTTCTAGTGGTATATCATCTAGTAAATCAATCGTTCATTTTGTCAGTGGGTTTTATTTGTATAGAAGATCTCTCTCTCTATCTCTCTATCTCGCACCTCTCTCCTTTAACCATGGTTGCATCAAATGTTTGTACTTTTGCAAAGGCGCCTTGTGTACTTGGAATGTTTACCCCTGACCGACCTTACTACCTCTTTTAAAATATAAAAAAATTGTTGATAGATATAAAAATGTAAAAACACTATAATTAGAGATTTTTTTTAAACTAATGGACTAATAATTTAATCAAAAAGTGAAATAAATAATTTAAATATTACATGTGTGAAAAGCATTTATTTCCCATTTTTAATTTACACCATAAAGACGTGTAAGATGATGAGAAAGAGAGAGTTTTATGAATAGCATGTGATCAGTGATACTTATACTTCATGTAAACAATAATCATTTGAGGCTACCTCTTAAATTAATGCACATTCGCTGATGAAAATAAAAATGTGTAATGGTTAGTGAAAATAAAGGCTTTGATTCCGTGTATGAGTGAAATGTGATGTTTGTGGTACAAAATGTACCCAGGGCCTATATGTGATATTTTTATGGGCCTATGCTTACACCCACAGAATTTACTGCTGCTGAAAAATAGCCCAAATACAATGCAGGTCTGCTGCTGGGATTCCAGCGGATTGTGTTACTTTCCAGAATTCTCCTGGCACTCGATGAAGACACAGGGCCATTATCCACGCATGGTTGCTTAAATAGTTCTCCCCGTATAATTTCAACATTAATGTTAAAGAAAAAAAAGAGCCCTACCAGCTCATATTTTTTCCAACGTCATGACCACCTCATCATTCTCTGCGCTCTCTAATCCCCATAGACATGTTCAGCCCTGTGAGACCCTTCAAAAAAGGCAAATAGTAGAAACCATCACACCCAAGTAGTCATGAAGTTCTTTTTTTTTTTGAGGCAAAAGCTACAGATGACAACCTGCACCATCTGTTTATGCTGAAAGATGTTGACTATTATGCTGTTCCAAACATTTATGACTTACGTTATTCCGTGGAACACACACTGTAAGGAGATGATAAGCAGAATGTCTGAACTGCTATCTTACAGTGTAAATAGATGCGGGCCAGGTAATGTCAAAAGGACAAATTTTCATTTTTGGGTACTGTTCCTTTAAAGTTTTCATCGATGAATCATTGAAACATCCATAAAAAATTTTAGAGCTGATCTATATGGGGATCTCTTACAGCAATTAGTTTTTCAAACATCCATTTGCCTTATCTTTAAAGTCACAAACATGGAACAATGGCAAAGTGACAAAAAAGTAAGACTTTGCTTCAATTTATTAATGAGACAAGCTCTAGAATTTTGGTCATTATATTTTACAACACTGTTTTGTCTCACATTATGCTGTAAAAGTTATCGCTCTGTCTGGGACGGCTTTGATTGAAACAAAGACATCTGGATCTAGGTCTTTTTTCACTGCAAAGTATTTTCTGATCCAATAAAAAGACTTTAATGCTATAAAGAATTTTTTCTGAATTAGATAATCTGCTCCGCTGAGGGGTTTTTGGGTTCACATCTGCACAAGATATACCTCTTATTAGTGTACAGCAGTAAACAGTGGGGGTTATCGGCTAATTAAAGTCAATACAGACTAATTTGATCCCTTTTTCCCTTTTATCATTACCTATGAATGATGATATGTATTGTGTTTATGTAAATAAATCTGTGATGCGAAGGGTGTCTCTTTCACAATAATTTTTTTTCTACTGTAATCTGTAATATATATATTTAGTAGCTTTGGTGAGGTGGTTTTACCTATGAGTGAAATATATTTCTATATATTTCTTGCCTAAAATAGTCAAGAAGTTTTCATAAATAGTTTTATAGCGCCCTATAAAAGAAAAAGTCTTAATTTCTTTTTATTCATTCACCATTTGTAAACTGATGTTCATTCTTATTTTTTTTTTATATCAATAGCATTTGTATTAAATCTATAATAATTGAATTTAATCAAAAAATCAAGAATCGAGAGCTTGAGAATCAGAATCGAATCGGGACATCTGAATTGATACCCATTAGGAGTGAATGTATGCATATTTTCAAATAAAAATATTATTTCCAAATAGTTCACTCATACTAACAAATTCAAATCATGCATACACTGCCCAGATGATAGCACACAACCTCAACTAACATGATTGTTTTTTTGCACACCACATGATTGACATACAATAATGACAGCCAATGATGTTTGATGTAATGCAGTGTGCTACTAGTTTGGTTCAGAGTAAATAACTTAAATTTCAGTCTGTCTATCATTCTGGCCCTTTGTGTTTTGTATTGCTTCAGAAGAATACCAGTGAAGTCAAGTTCTGGTTATAGTTATATAGTTGTTGGCTACAGATTTCCCGAATCTAGCATGGCCAAAAAAAACCGGGTATTCTTTTGGTATATTCCACTTGCATTTATCTTGAAGTTTCCTTTTATAACGGTTTTTTTTTTTTTTTTTTGACAAAAGTGTCAGGTAATTGCTAGGTAGGTTGGTTTGATTTGCAATCAATAATCTACATCCCCTCTTGAAACCTGAGATCTACAGTGAGCGACAGCTCGTGATACCCCCCTACTCACAGCAGCGGCACAAACACTTTGCCAGAACGATTGGGCGGTTCACGTTCCACCGTTTGTGGGGGATTTCCCCCACGTGCTCGTACACCAACCCATCGGAATGACTGACTCCCTTACAATTTCAAGCCGGTTGGCACGTGAGTCGATTTAATATAGATGGTCGGATGCTACCTCTTCTAGTACACCATACTGACTGTATCCAAATAATAATAAAAAAAAATAATAATAAAAAAAAACCTTGCTTTCTCTTTTCCTAATCCCTCCCTGTCTAGTTTGTACTAATCTGAACAATGTCTGAAACTTTGTATTACAAGCACTTCCTGTGTTTATTTGGCTCTTATGATGAATTGCTGTATTCCTCAATTGTAAGTTGCTTTGGATAAAATGTCTGCTAAATTAATAAATGTAAATGTAAATGTTAAACAGCCATCTCAAATTAAAATATATGTGCCTATAAAAACCAGTCTGGTCCTGATGAACAATTGAACATATGTACTTTTTCAGTTTTTAGCTAGAATTTTACTTATAATCTTAGATTCGATAGGAATAAGAGAAATTGGATGATAGGAAGACATTTGCATCTTATCCCATCCAGGTTTTGTACTAAAGCCATCAGGACCCACATATTTATTATTAGGTAACTGTGATATTACTTAATATCTCCAATGTAATCTTTTCATTATTTCGCTTCAGGGCTAAGAATGGGGAGGTCCAAATCAGAAAATAATTCTTCTTTCACTTTTTCACTTTTTGATTCACAGACTTTTTTTTTTGTAGAAGTCAGCAAAGCAACCGTTAGTTTCCTTAGGGTCAACAAGAATCTTCCCATTATATATTTTACGTGAGTAAATTTTGGGGCTTATCACCTATTTCAAACTGTCTCTGTTTGATATGATTAAGTTGTCTTGAAACATTCTTAGAAAGTATAGAAGAATTATATTCGATTCACAACACAACAATTTTTTTAAGAGTAGACTCACAGTTGGTTGAAATGTATTCCGTCTGTAAATTTGTTACTTTTTGTTAAATTTGTTAATTTCAATCAGCTTCAATTAGCCCTGTTCTGTCTACTTTTGGCTGTTTGATATGCTATAATATCACCTCTGATAACTGCCTTCATTGTCTTCCAAAGTACCGAATCAGATACATCATCATTATTTAATTTATCATTATTTTCTAAAAACAATGTAAATTTGTTAGATAGATACTCACAAAATTTGACATAATTTATTATAAATTTCCAGGTATAATTTCCTCTACTAAATTTTATTTTCAGATTAAGAGAAACTGGGGCATGGTCCGATAACAGCTTAGTATGGTATTGTGTTGAAACTACATATTGCAGCAATATTGAATCTATTAGGAAGAACTCAATCCTTGAATAAGTTTTATGGACTGAGGATCCAAATATAATAATTTCTGTTTTACTCTCTTTGAAATTCAGAAAGTTTAGAGACAGCCAGGACTTTACATCACGTCAAAAAGGCAAGAGGGTGGAGGGATCAAATCATCGGAATTTCACTGGAGGGGCAGATAACATGTGTGTCATCAGCTTCACAATGGGAATGACAGCCCATGTTTTCTAATAATAGAACCGAGTGGCAGCATGTAAAGAGAAAATAGAATTGGGGCCAAGATGGAACCCTGAGGAACCCCACATAAATCAAAATTATCGTACCCTGCATGAGGCTCAGGATGATAAGTCGCTTTTGAAGACGCTCTCAAAAAATGAATGGTCATCAAAATTATGCCCATACACAGTCCAACACAGTGATGGTAATAATTTATCTCCCCACTTAGGACCAATTACCTGCATTCTTATCTGTAAGGTCTTGTGAGCGTATTTTACAATCGGCGAGCAGTGCTTATTAATTAATATTGCTGCTACTCTAGCTTTGGTAGAAAAGTTTTATTGGTAAACTTGAGACATCCATGGAGCTTTAATACTAAACCTCACATCAACAAGTTTGTTTGCCCATATAATCTTTAGGAAATTGTGCGAAATATGTGGTTGCTGGCCCGGGTGATGGGCTTCGCCAGACCCTGAACCGCAGTCTGTTGAAACTCTGAGCTCTGATATATTCCCAGGGACTGGATATAGATGATACAAAGGGACGGAAATAAGATGAAGGTGGCGTTGGGTGAGGGGAAGGATGCTGGAAAGCTGTGGACTGGAGAGACCGTAGCAGCTCGACTTATCTACTCGATGTGGAGTGAAGATTTAGATGGGCCGCTCTCACTCTCGTTGGAACGTCCTCCCTAACTTACGTTTAGGAACTTCATGTAGTTTTAATATGTGTTTCTCGGAGAATAATCTCTACACCCAATTTCTGGAGATGCGCATAAACATTTCCTCTTTTGATTGGACTATTAATTCCACACACAGTCCAGCTTAACAAATTCAATGTGCCGCCATCGTAAGCATTCACTCTGTTTCTCAGTGTATAAAATAAAACATGCTCTACCTAACATCTTTAAAGAAAACCTGTGGACTGAACCTTCCAATTTAACCTTCACGTGAATTTGAACACTACGAACATTGTGAATTGGAACAGAGTCCCACTCCCAACCCTCCTCCCCCCAGTTATCGCATCCCATGCAACCATTTTGGATGGTCTCCCCCAAAAAAATTTACATTTGCACCTATCACCTCACCCTCAATGCCACTTGGCATTCTTCCATTGAAATAGTTCACCGCTCATCTCACAAAATACAACAGGAATTATATCTTACAGACTTCAGCATATTAAATAGGTTATATGGACTTGTTCGTTTCTTCTGATCCCGTTTTCAAACTCAGCAATTTCTGTATTTCACCAATTTTCCACCGCGTTCCGTAGATATGATTCATCCATCTCAGCTGAATCAAAAACCTTCACAGTCACAATGAACTTAGAAGGAAATCAAAATCCACATCTCATTTTGTGCTCCCGGCATTTCTTTCATATTTTGTCAAACGTTTGTCTCTGTTTCAAGACGTTGGTGGCAAGATCTGGGAAGATATGTATCTCTTTACCACTGTATTGCAGGGGTTTCGATATTACCAGGTGCAGAATGCATTCTTTCACTTGATCATTATGAACTCAGACAATAAATTCCAGAGACCGGCTGTCTCTTAGAGGTTGTGGCGATTGGTGTGCCCTGTCAATCTGAACTGGAATGTCAAAGTTCCCCTCACCCAGTACCTGTGCCAGAAGTTTCGTTACAAACTCAGTAGGTTTACCTTTCTCAACACCTTCCTTTATTTCAACAATTCAAATGTTTTTTTTTGTCGAGATCTTGACTCTAAGTCACAGGTCTTTTCCCTAAACTTTTCACACTCTGTCTCCAAGTATGCACACCGTTTCTCCAGTCACTCTATGTGAGTTTCGTGAACTTTTGTTGCCTCTTCAGTCCCTGCCCTGGTGGAAATGTTAGCAAGTGATACATTCAACTCTGATAAAGTAGATGAAAGAACATCAGATTTTCTGTCAAAGGAGCTGTTTAATTTCGCTATTGCTTCCATAATGTCTGTATTTGTCACCTCCGTTACTTTTATGATAGCTTGATTAGCATAGGCCAGCGGCTCCTCAGGAGTATTTACAGTACTTTCCTCCTCTTCAGTATTCGACTTTTCAGCTTTCTTCTGCCTTGTCAGCATTATTCAGGATAGTAAGAATGAATGGGTAATGATTTTAAAACGAATTAGCGGAGAGCTATTGAAAACACATTTACTCAATTCATTGCTGGCAGCGTGTCCCTTGTCCATATGATCTTTATCAAACAGCAAATGGGCAGCAGTGGATTTTTGGAGAGCTGTGGCTTTCTCCTTGCAGACTTTGTTATATCCCTGTTCTTTAAATAAAACAGGGCATGCACTAACACCTGATAGTCATCCCACTGATTGAAAACACCTCTGAACAGATGAGCTCTAGTTTCACCTTCAGATTAACTGCTAATCATAGAGATTCACATATTTTGCCTCTCACAAATATGTTATATTGGATCATTTTCCTGAATAAATTAATGACAAAGTATTTATTTTCATCTCATTTGTTTGAATGGGTTCTCTTTGTCAACTTTCAGTGTGAAAATCTGATGATGTTTTAGGTTATATTTATGCAGAAATATAGAATATTCTAAGGGGTGCACAAACTTTCAAGCAGCACTGTATATATGTAGCTTTGGTCAGTTGGCTTTACCTATTAGTAAAATATATTTCCATCTAATAAAAAGCCTTAAAAGTCAAATAAAAAGAAGTTTTCATGAGCAAATAATCGTGTATATTTTTAAACCACTTAAGCTCAGGGCGTTTTTTTGGTATTTTCGCCTAAATTTAACAATATCAAATTCACAAATGTTTGACTACACAAAATACAATGAGGAAATTTGTAAAAAAAAAAAAATGGTTACATTGTAAAGGAAATGCCCTTTGAAACTACAAAATATGAGGTAAATTCTTTATAAATAACATTATAGACTTATCCATATTACTATTAAACACAAAAAACATATGGCTGATTTGGAGTAAATCATATATTTTTTAACTTCGGTAATTCAGGTTCTGTTAGCTCAACTCTCTGACAATTTACTTTGTTTGATCCACTATATGCCAAAAAGTACCCGCCTACAGATACTATCTTCACACAAATAACAGCTTCCTACACAGGAGTCATTAAGAAACATACTTGTGCGCGATTAGAAAAATGCCAATTTTGCCATCGACATGTGTCATGGTGGTTCCCTTGCAAACACGGCTTTATACAAACACATTAACCCACAATCCTATGTACTACTGTGCAATAAGTACACTTTTAATGAATTATTGATTGAATTCGTTTCATTTATGGTTTTTCAAGTCTAATAATCAAAATGCAAAGCGAATGGGACAACTTCTGAACGATGTGATTTCTACACAGTGAATGTCTTTCAGGATTGCTACAAGACAGTCATACCTTATAAATATATATATGGTTGACAACTATAACAAACTAAAATAGAATCATATACACCTCCTGCTTCATATCAGTTTTTTTCAATCAATGACATTTCATGTATTGGGATCGTGGCACCGCATCCCTAGCCCTCAGCATCAGTGAGCACCGCACGCTGTTATTTCCTGCATCCAGCTGGCTTGCCTCCGTGGTCCAGAACATGCAGCTAAGTCGAATAGCATGCAGACTTACATTCTACCTTCACACAGCGTCGAAAACAAACATAGTTTCACGCCATCTTATCACCACAGCTGTAATAATCCATGTATATTTATTATGTGTTCACCTACTGAAATGAATAATTGTACTAGTACTTTTACTAGTCAGCAAACTAGGGATCGTATAGCAACACGTTCATTAAGCAATAGGGAAACCTCTCAAACTCACGGAGAACGATTCCTAAACTCTGTTCTGACAGACACGAGCCCAGTCCTTCCCCGCGCCGCTGGTGCGATCTTACATATATAACTTGTAATATGATATTCATAGACTAATATGATCCGAGTCGCGTTCGCTACAACTTTTCCGTGCGGAGAAAAGCCTCCTATTCTCGCGTTCACGAACTACAACATCCACAGACCACTGGCTGACCAACCGGATGGAGACCCCCCTCAATCGCCCACCCTCGTGACGCAGCGGTGTCAGAGTTCACAAAGTCCGTAATGGCCGATCTGAGTGACATGTAAACTGACCAATTGGAGCCCAGAACTGACCGCAGATCTCTATAACATCAGAAGAGCTGAATATGCGGTGGCATGCCATGGAGAGCCTGTGATCCCCGACGCGCGCTGGATTCCGTTACCTGGGCAGAACGCAAATATCTCACCGATGGAAGCACACAGAAACGTGAAAATGGTCTCGTTTGAAAGAAGAGATCCTAATCTAAAAAGTAATATAGAGTTTATAGATATTTGTGGCTGTTTGCGGCTAACTGAAGCAGTGCTACGAGTAGAAATGTTACACAATAAAAAAATCAGTTTTTTTTTTTTTTTTTAATAGCAATCAGAAGATAATTAAATAATCTCACATGTCAAAATCCTGAGAATCTTTAGGGTTAAAATATTTAATTGAAGATTTTAGTTAATATTCAATAAGTTTTAAGCAACAAATTCACATGCTCAAATGTAGGTTCTTATAGTAAGTTTATGTTTTATTAAAACCACTAAAAAAAAAAAGTGTTAACGGAAAAAAAAAAATTTAACAAAAAAATAAAAAACTTACTATATGACCATTAAATAAATCATATAACTAATAAAAATGACAAAAACACAAAACCCCAACCAAAATAACTCCTAAAAACTTTAACAAAAAATGAAAATATAAGAACAGGTCTTGGACATCCACCAACCCCCCCCCCCCCCCCCCCCCCCCCCACACCACCCCCCCACCCCCAAACCCCCCCCACATACAATTCAAAACATATTAATTCATATTAAAAACTATAATAAGTATCAAAAAATTATACTAAATAACACTTAGTTCGAGAGCTTTCTTGTGATATATGACTTGACTTTTTAGTGAAAAATATATAAAATACACATTCTTCGTAAAAAAAGTTTGCAATGGTTAGGCGGAAAATCGTGTGTGGGAAGAATACATTTCTAAGCTTAATTGTACTGCTTTATGAATATAAAAAAACAAACTAGGTCCACCCATGGGTTCTTTGTAAAGTAAAACACCTCCACACATGCGATTTTCAAATGAACTAGGACTATATGGGCGATATCCATAATAAGGAAGGCTATGTAATGAAGCATAAACATTATTTAACGAGGTTTGACCGGTAGCAGGGTCTGCAGATGATTTAATGGTAGAAAAAAAGCTGTTTGTTTGTTTAGTTTAATTTTACAATTGTGATATGTGACTCAGAAAATGGATCGATATGCACATTTACATAATGATGTCAATGATGTATAGTGTCATGATAACTGAATAGATTTGTATTTATAGTCTTTTACGAAAGGCACAAGTATGACTTTCTACAAAATGCACAGATTTAAAAATAATCAAAACAAGTTTATTGACAACTAGCTATTTATATATTTTTTATACAAAAATATATATAGGAATATAAATAAGTATAAAAAAATTTTCAGTTGGGCCTTTTAGTCACCTAATGTTTTACGAATTAGGTGACTCATGAGTTGGGCCGGAACCATGAATAGGCTCTTGCGTGAACCCTCAGAGCTCTTTGCCCCAGATGTGATGGTCGTGATTGATGGGCATTAGGGTTCTGCTGCCTCCAAAAATGGGTATGGGACCATAGATATGCTCTTGGGTGAAGCCTCAGAGCTCTTTGCCCCAGATGCCATGGTCTTGATTGAGGGGCATAAGCATTCTGTTGCCTCCACAAGTGCGGCTGGGCCCATGGATGCACTCTTGGATGAACCCTCAGTTCTCTTTGCCATAAATGTGATGGTCGTGATTGATGGGCATGAGGGTTCTTCTGCCTCCTAAAATGGGGATGGGACCATTGATATGTTCTTGGGTGAAGCCTCACAGCTCTTTTCCCCAGATGCCATGGTTGTGATTGAGAAGCATAAACATTCTGTTGCCTCCACAAACTTGGCTTGAACCATGGATGCGCTCTTGGGGGAACTCTCTGAGCTCTTTGTCCCAGATCTGATGGTCGTGATTGAGGGGCACGAGGGTTCCACTGCCTCCACGAAGTGGACTGGGGCCATGGATATGCTCTGGGGGGAAGTCTTACAGTTCTTTGCCTCAGATGCATTGGTCCTCTTTGATGGGTATGCAGGTTTTGCTGTCTCCACAAACTGGGTTGGGACCATGGACAGGCTCTTGGGTAAGGGTTCCAATTAGCTCTTTGCATTTGGTCTGCATTTGGCAGTTGACGGGCACAAAAGTTTTGCTGTCTCCACTGCTGACTTCTCAAATAAATATGGCTGCATGGACAGGCTCTGAGGTGAAAGACGCTTTGACCTCTGTTGTTCGTATTTTTCCTCCTTGGAAGCTGACATACATCTAGGTTGTCCTGTTGAAATAAAAAAAAACAGACATAGTCATGCAATGCTTCTACCATTTCAACATGAGTGGTTGGAAAGCTTAAACAATGAAATATAAGAGGGACAAAAGCAATTTGTCTCTGCTGCATGCATATTTCCTTTTCAGATTAGGCTGGGAGCTTGGGCAAGGTCTTACCTGCTGCCTTTGGTTCTTCTTTTTTCTCCTTCTTCGAGGCTTCTGCTCTACCTTCGCATACTTTATTGTGTGCTGTTTTTTGTGTGGAGCACATTTATTGTATTGCTGAAGGGACAGAATGGGTGCTCCCTGTGGGGAAAGCTCAGGCTCAGGTGCTTTATCTGAGAAACACACAAGCATGGGTTCCTCTTCTGGGAAACACTCAGGCACAGGTGCTTTATCTGAGAAGCACACAAGCATGGGTTCTTCCTCCGGGGAACACACAAGCATGGGTTCTTCCTCTGGGGAACACACAAGCATGGGTTCTTCCTCTGGGGAACACACAAGCATAGGTTGTGCCTTGCGAATACTTCAGGCATATGAAGGGGTTCTTTCGAGTCGTGGCAGGTAGTGGGATATCCTCGACTGTGGCCATCAATAGCTAATTTGTTGGCAGGAACTGTTAGGTTCTCTCCAACCTTGCTTTCGGCAAGATGGACGGGTAAGAACAAAAGGAACAGGACTTGGAGGTTCCCATGGTGCATGGATGCTTCCTGAGAGGAACACTCAGGCATGGCTGCTCCTTGTGAAGAACTCTCTGGCACAGGTGATTTCTGTGAGGACTTGACAGGCAAGAGTGTTCTCTGAGTGTTCTCTGAAGCTTGAGACTTATGCTGCTTGTGCTTCCTTGTGGAAGAAACAGGTGAAGATATTCCAAGATTTAATAACTTGGGCATGGGAGCTTCATCAGGGAAGCCAGAGGGCGAGGGTGTTTGATGAGGGGAAGATGCTCCCTGAGGGGAAGACTCAGGCATGAGTGCTTCCTGTGGGGAAAACACAGGCTTGGGTGCTTTCTCTGAGAAACACACAAGCATGGGTTCTTCCTCTGGGGAACACACAAGCATGGGTTCTTCCTCTGGGGAATACACAAGAATGGGTTCTTCCTCTGGGGAACACACAAGCATGGGTTCTTCCTCTAGGGAACACTCAGGCATGGGTGCTTCTTTTTGACCCTTGGCAGGTTGGGAGACTCCCTGTGACATCCTTGCCTTATTATATGGGGACCTGCAGGGTTCTGTTGCCTCCACCATTGCTTTGTCAAGATGGGCTGCAAGAAAAGACAGGTTTTGTGAGGTCCCGGTTGTCATGGATGCTTCCTCAGGGGAACACTCAGGCATGGCCGCATCTTGTGAAGAACTCTCTGGCACAGGTGATTTCTGTGAGGATCTGGCAGGTAAAAGTGTTCTCTGTTTCAAGGAAGCTTGAGACTTATACTGCTGTTGCTGCCATGTGGAAGAAACGGGTGAAGATATTCCCAAATTGAACAACTTGGGCATGGGAGCTTCAAGAGGGAAGCCATCAGGGGAAGATGCTCCCTGAGGGGAAGACTCAGGCATGAGTGCTTCCAGTGGAGAAAACGTAGACTCGTGTGATTTCTCTGAGAAACATAAAAGCATGGTTTCTTTCTCTGGGGAACACACAAGCATGGGTTCTTCCTCTGGGGAACACACAAGCATGGGTTCTTCCTCTGGGGAACACACAAGCATAGGTTCTTCTTCTGGGGAACACTCAGGCATGGGTGTTTCTTTTGAAGCCTTGGCAAGTTGGGATACTCCTTGTGACATCCTTGCCTTATTAAATTGGGACCTGCAGGGTTCCGTTGCATCCACCGTTGCTTGGTCAAGATGGGCTGCAAGAGAAGACAGGTTTTGTGGGGTCCCGGTGTGCGTGGATGCATCCTGAGGGGAACACTCAGGCATGAGTGCTTCCTGTGGAGAAAACTCAGACTCGGGAGCTTTCTCTGAGAAGCACACAAGCATGGGTTCTTCCTCTGAGGAACACACAATCATGGGTTCTTCCTCTGGTGAACACACAATCATGGATTCTTCCTCTGGGGAACACACAATCATGGATTCTTCCTCTGGGGAACACACAAGCATGGGTCCTTCCTCTGGGGAACACTCAGGAATGGGTGCTTCCTGTGGAGAAAACTCAGGTTTAGGTGCTTTCTCCGAGAAACACACAAGCGTGGGGTCTTCTTTTGAGAAACACTCAGACATGGGTACTTCCTGTGGGAAACATTCAGTCACAGGTGCTCCCTGAGAGGAAAACTCAGGCACAGGAGATTTCTGTGCGGTCTTGGCAGACAAGCGTGTTCTCTGTCTCAAGAAGGCTTGATACTTATGTAGCTGGTACTTCTTTGTGAATAAGACAGGTACAGATATTCCCAGGGTGAACAACTTGGCCATGCGGTGTTCTATGATTGGAAGATGCATCCCTGATACACTTATGGATCTGGGCTCCTAAATCCCCACTGTGCTTTTGCATATTTGCCCCTAGATCACTAAAATACACAGCACCATGTACTGTAAGGTGAATATGCGTCATTTTCCAAATACATTTCTGATTTTAAAACTTCTACCAGAAAAAGAATGTCTTTAAATGTTAACACATTGCACCGGGGAACCTTAGGGAGTGCGCTTCCACTGGGGGTAACTCAAGGTAATGGTTCTCCCTGTGGGGAACATTAAGCACCACTGCTCTGTATGACTGACCGGTGGGCCACAGATTCTCTCTCTAGGGAAACATTTGGACACAGTGGTGCTGTCCACCTGTGTGGAAAACTAGGATATGGATGTCAGTCTGAGAACACTATGAGCATGGCCCTCCCTCTGGGATTGGCAGCACAGATTACTCCCTGTGAGGGTCTCGATGGATAATAATAACCATTCCCGTGGCAGGGATGTTCCTGTGGAAAGGGATGTTCCCGGAGGTGGGAAACTCAAAGCACAAGGTGTCTCTCTGAAGGAGAACACTCACGGCACAGGTGCGCTCTGGTGGGGGCATTAACCGGCTTCGGGTGCTCTCATGTCCCAGGAGGCTGAGGCCTATACTCCCGCGCTACCTGAAGCCAGCCGTGGAAGGGCTGTGGTCGCACCTTGTCTGGACCTTTGCAGTGGTTGGGAAACGATAATCCCAGACGTGAAACAATTGGGCACAGGAGAGCTGTCCCTGTGGGGAAACATCAAATCACAGGAGCTGCCTGTGTGGGACCAGCGGTTGGGCATGGGCGCCCTCTGGAGAACACCCAGGTATACAGTGACGGATCTGGACCTGTAACTACAGGTAGTGCCGTGGGGACACTTAGGACATGAGTTCTCCCCTGGGATTTGATAGCCATATGAGTATTGTTATGATCCCGCTGCAGCGAAACACTTGAGCACCGGCCCTCCCTTTTGTGGAAAAACTCTCAAGCAGAGAGGACTCCCTTGTGGGGTTTTAGCAGTGCAGGTCTATCCCTGTGGGGATCTGTTGGACACAGTGGTTCTTAAACTTGATACGAATACTCTACACATGTGTTCCCTGATAAACAGGGCACCTCAGACAGTGGGGTGCTTTTCCTTTCGGAATACATTGAGGCCCAAGGCGTCCACATGACGAGGTAGAACTCAGCGCACTAGGAGATTTAGATGCGAGTCTTGAACTGTGCACAAGCAGTGTTCCCTTGTCTCACATCGAGGGCTTTATACTTATGTAACTGGTACTTCTTTGTGGATAAAACAGGTACAGATATTCCCAGGGTGAACAACTTGGCCATGGGTGTTCTATGATTGGAAGATGCTCCCTGAGGGGAACCTTTGAGAGTGAGTTCTTCCGCTGGGGGTAACTCAAACACAGGTTCTCCCTGTGGGGAACACTTAAGCAACACTGCTCCTTGTATGCTCTCGGTGTCCACAGATTCTCTCTGTGGGGAACATTTGGATACATGTGCTCCCTGTGTGGAACACTTGGGTATGGATGATCCCTCTGGGGAACACTTGAGCAATGGCCCTCCCTCGTAACTGGGCCCTTGCACGAGCACAGCGGCACTCCCTAGATGGAGTGTCCAGCTGTGCCTACTATCCTCCCTGGAAGCCTCCTGTGGTAAACTGGTGTTGCCCCTGCGTGGCACACTCTAAGCACAAGGCACGCTACCCTATGCGGAACACTAGGCACAAGTGCTCTTGTGGAGGACATTCCACCGGCTTAGGTGCTCACTCTAGCTCTCACAAGGGAGGATTGAAGGCTACTCCCTCCCCGAAGACCGCTCCATGCAAAACCGCACTAATGAAGGACGTGTGATCGCCCTTTACTGGGCATGACGGGGGAGTTAACCACAAATAATTCCACCGAAGTGACTCATCTGGGGACAGGAGTCAGTGCTTTCCCTGTTAGACGAGGAGAGCAGCTACAAATCAAAGGAGCTGGCCTGTGGGGGAAACACAATGGGCATTGTGCTCCCTCTCGCCAGAATCACCACAGAACAGCAAGGATTCCCGTAAACACAGGTTCGCTCCCACTTGTGGAAAACTTGGACATGGGGCTCCCTGTGGAGAACCACGATGGGATGTTGATGTGATCCCTTTGGCGCAAATGCTTTGAACACCGGCCAGCTGCCTCTGGAAAACTCTCAAGACACGAGGTGCTCCCTGTAGGGGGTTAGCAGGCCAGATGTCTACTCTGCGAGATCCTGTGGAACACTGTGTTTGGGGTCCTTGCGACCGAACTACTCCAGCAAAAGGGTTTTCCTGAGGAAACAACTCAGGTACAGGGTGCTATCCTGTGGAGAACCAATCAGTACAGATGTGTTGATCAGTGTGCGGGGCTTAAAGACCATGTGTGGATGCTTGGTGTCTCGAGGAGAGGTTATGAGGCTTAGACTACGGTGCTCCGGAACAGACCCTGTCAAGGCTGTGATTGCACTTTCTGGCCCACGAAGGTTCCGTGAGGAAAGAGGTAGGTTATCAGATAATCCCAGATTGGAACAATCTGGGCATGGGAACCCTCCACCTGTAGGGGAAACACTATAGGGCATCGTAGTGGTAACTGCAGGGCAGCAATGCGGTTCAGTGGTGTCCCTGAGTGAACGAGCCTACTGTGTTGCTGGAGTCTTCATGGAAAAGGACAGACATGTGTTGGCTCCTTTAATAGGATGTAAGAAGGTCAATCAAAAAGCGGTGGATTGTCTAGATCACTTGGTCGACCATTATCTGGGAAAAAACACTGTGCAGAGAAAGAGAGAAAGAAAGAGGAAAAGAGAGATAGTAGAAACGTGGAGTATAAAAACACAAGTCCCGATCAAATGGTTGCCAATTAGGGGCTTCTGGAACTTGCAAGAATCTTGAGACCTGTGGCAATCAGGCATGAGCGCATAAATTGGCAGCGACGTGAAGGCTACGCAGATGCCACGAACAATATATTGCAATCGAACAGGTTAGCACAGACCACGACCCACCACGATGTGGGATGGGACAAGGCGGAAGCTTTACCGACATCGTATGTGACACGCACACCACACGGAGCATGTCTTTGGAGTTATACCAGCAGACTTAGCCTAAGTAAAGGTACAATTGTATACACAAATGACTCTGTCTCATCATATGCATCGGTGCTATCTGTGTTCAAATCAAAAATATAAACTTGCAATAATTATAAAGGATAAAAATGCGATGCACGCCTTTAGATTTTTTTTTCCAATTGGTGATTATCCAGGATGTAAGATAAAGCTTTAGCGAGAAGAGGTAAGATAGTATCTTTTATGAGAATGCAGACAACTGGGTGTTATTTATCTCTGTAATAGAAAAATTAAGATGTCGACAATTATAGGAACACAAACGGAATATTAAACCTGTTCTGTTTCAAAAACAATGCTTTAGGCGACGGATAAAGATATACCCATTTTGGAAGGGACCACGTAATTAGATAGATTTGCATACAAAAAAGCGGTGTCAGATTGGTCCATCGTGTAGAAAGTGTATCCACAGTTCACATAGAAGATCAACATTCAAACAAAGGCGTTGCACGGTTGTTCAGTGCAACAAATTGTCGACCAATGCTTGTGTGGTGCCGCATGCAACACTCCACAGGGCCGGATGTGTCCACGAAACACTTCTTAGATATGAAAATGGATTTTTAACTGTGCCATTTTCTATCTTATTTTAAACTTATGGAGAACTAAAATTTAGAGAAATATTTTGTTATTATGGTTATACACCAAAAAATCTTCTTAAGAATATTCTTATCTTTTTTTCTTAAGATTGTTCTTAAGACAAAACCTAAGAAGAATTCAATTTCTTGAAAAATCTTGAAAAATCATCGTAAATAAACTGCACTTAAATATAGGACACGCCCCAGACTTGTCTTAAATCCCCCTCAACAGTGATAGGCTCAAGCATTAAGTTAAGAATTTATTGAAGTAATTTTCAACATAAGTGTTAGATTAAGCACTTACAACAAAACAGAGCTACTAAATAGGCACAATTGTAGGACTATATATAGGATGTGCCCGGAGTTTAGACTGAACGAAAAACAATGACAGCGATGGAGCTGTGGATCAAAATTGTAGCAACTAATGATAATCGGTCAGATTAGCATATGTGTACGCGACACCTAAAAAATGCGGGGGTTGTTTAAACCCATGTGGTCAAATATGGATAACCCAACTGTTAGTTTAGATAGAAGCTATTACCATGTACCCAAATTTTAATCCCAAAAGTTGGGCGTAGTCATTTTGACCCAACGATTGGGTTGAAAAGAACCCAGCAACTTTTTTGTAGAGTGTATCGTTTTGCTGACTTCAAAAATTGCAGTAGCAACATCAATGTTACAAAACGAGTCAGTACGGGGAGTTGTTATGATTGGGCCGTCTTTGGAATTTGTAGCCTATAAAGAGGACATAATGCGTGGCAGCAGTATTCGAGTGCCTATGAAACACGGGTCGATACACAGGAGCGCGTTTGCTGTAGGCAGTCGCAGACCACACATACGCGGAAGAGCGTTCCCTCGATGAGAAGCGCAAAACACACCATACAAAAGTTGACAACAGAAGAAACAGCTCGCGCAGCTGAACAGGCTTATTTAAAGGGAAGGGTGATTGCGGATTCACTTTGTTCATGGTCGTTAGTGTGTAGATGAGTGCTGTAATCCTAAAACAATATTGCAAAGGTACGAAGACTGTGCAAAATCAAATGCAAACGGGAGCTATCGTCTTTTAAACAGATATATGGCAAGTTTAATGGAGCCATAACATAGTAAATATGTATGGTAGGGACAACAATGAGTTACTTCCCGGATCCGTTACGTCAAGAACCCAGAATTTTACAGTACTAAACTCCCACCCATCAGGGGCAGCAAAGGGGCGCCCAAATTGTAGCCGGCACATGCGAGCGCTGCATCATTAGACGAAAGCAAGGAAGAGAAAATACTGGCAAGGGAGTACAACGTAAAAAAACTATGCATATATGAATCGGCGATTCAGGGATTTCTAACGATCTAAGGATTCACAGTGTCGCAAAATCAAATGTTCAAAAGCAGGTTCTCTCTGTTCCGGCCTTGCCCTGCTCTGCAACATGCTCTGAATCTCGCTCTGTCTCTCGCGCGTCATCTCAGTCAGATGCATCAGCTCAGTGAATACACTATTTTCAGCATACTATAGGTTATGAGAACGCGTGATACATGGGACCTGCGTGTGTTGCCTCGAGTCGTATTTAAAATAGTGTAAGCTTCAATTAGGATAAAACCGTATATTAATAGCTAACATAAGCAGTAGCATTTACAAATAACATTGTATCTAAAAGTGTGAGACAACAACAAACAGAAAACATAGGCCTACCATTTAAAAGCCGTGCTTGCACAGGTTCTTCACAATCTTCTTCACTAATATCCTCCGCGTCTCAATCGGGCTCAAACTGATAAGCAATATAGACCACGTCATTGTTTACAATACAACCGGATCACATGCCGCTGAGGTGAGGGGTGGGACTAGAGGCGGTTTAGCCAATAACAACACACTGGGCTAGCTAACCAATCAGCGCCCATCGCCTATTTCTGAGGGAGGGACTTCATAAAAACAGGAAATGATCAGCACGTTCAGAGGAGAAGGGACAGAGAGGTGTGGAATAATGGTAACATTATGTGAAACATAAAATGGTTTTTTAACAAAACGAAGCATAACCCGTCAGACTGCACCCCATAACACATCAAGCCGTAAAAAAAACAGTCAACACCCCTTAAAGGGGTCATATGATGCTGCTCAAAATAACATTATTTTGGTATTTGGTGGCAGGAAATGGGTTATATGCCGGATTTTTCCAGTTGAGAAAAAACACCGTATTTACACATACTGTACATTAAGATTTCTCCTCATAAGGCCCGCCTTTTGCAAAAAGCGTCGATTTTTACAAAACCATCGGTCGAAAAGCGAGGTGTGCGTATTGGCCAGTGGCCAGTGCATGGATGTGATTGGCGACAATACCTGTCAAGCGTGAGACGGACCATGGTACGCCCCTCCCATATGGTGATGCCTGTGCTGGAGAGCGACGACACCCCCAAAACCAAATAAAACCCGTATACAAACCGCAGGCATTTTGTTGCATCCCGTGGGGAACATAAATTACTGATTATAATGACTTATACGGTCTTTTTACGCATTGCGTTGCATTGCGCTGCGTAAACATAAAACCTTGTCTGCATTTGTGATCTGAGAAATGTGAACAACAAGTGCTACACCATACTGCCCAAAACTCGAGTTTGAATCATCAGTGGCAAATGATAAAAGAAAACGTATTTACGTGAGTCAGAACTGCCGGCATTGTTACTCTCCCAGGATCAGTAAACAGACCTCCATAAAATGCGCTGCACACATCTAAATGAAATAGTCGCCTCAGCGAACCAGCACAGATCAACTCTAGGCATGACGAAGCGGATATCGTCATCTTTTGGAAGACCAAAGAAAGTAGTTTAGCTTTTACAACGAAACACACAGCGGCCTAGCATGAGCGTAAGCCCCGGCGTAGTGTGAGCTGAAGCCGGGCAAGAGTGAGCTGAAGCGGACAGGAATCGGATCGGAAGAACGGTGGCTTCTGGCGAAGGAGCGGGGAAAAAGGTGGAAAGCTGATCGGGGATCCACAGCATAAGTGATGTATTTCACGCGTGACCAGCAGACAGTGAGATCAAGGCAGCTCTAGGCATGACGAAGCGGTTTGTCCTCTTTTGGAAGACCAAACAATTAAAGTAGTTTCGCTTTCACAACGAATTACACAGCGTCTTCATGACATGGCTGCATCGTCAACAATACTACAGTGAGAATAACAGTTACGCCTCGGTCTTTGTGTGAACATTTGGGCGGCGTTATGCAAATAATTCCACATAGTGAGGTAGATATGCGGCTCGAGAGAGGGGCAGGGGTTCAGGAGCCGAGCCCTTTTAGTAGGTGTGGCTGACCTCTGAACTTTATAAAGATATTCTTTGGATTTGGAGACTGTTTGCCAACTTTACAGATCTTCGATTAAGATAGCGCAACCAAGGCTGTAAAAAACACTGCCCGAAAAGAGAAAGGGAGAAAATGAAAATCGCATTCACTATGACCCCTTAAAGTAACTGTTCAAAACCACGCGCCTTAACAAGTGAAGCGGAAGCGCCGGTAACAGTCGCAACAGAAAGAACAGTGGGGTGTTTATGATGATACTAGGTAAACTGCAGGAAGCGCAAGAAAGACAATACAAGTGTCGTTTAATCTAGTGCGTCATGTCCCTGTATTCACTCCGATACAGATTGATTATAACTATTCACTTCTTAAGACTACGAACACCAATTACGATGGGTCGTAAGAAAATGTTGAGAACTTGATGGAAGGCATTTTTCAAGAATTGCATCTGAAGAACCTTCTTACGAAGCTTCGGGAATTATCACATTTCTTAATTCGTTATTCAGAGATTTTCTGCATCTGGCCCCAGACCGTGGCAATCCTATTGAAAATACTGGCTGATGTGTGTCATAAAAGTGGCGAGCAACGGTAGCTTTCACCGCCCCTTCTCAAATGTGTTCTCAACTACTTTTGAGCACTGTATCTAATACTCGCCGCCCCCCCCCCCTCCACCCCCCCCCAAAAAAAAGAAAGAAGAGGAAATGTAAGAGAAAGGTTTCTTGTTCGGATGCTGCATTTTCAAAGTACCTTTTTTGAGATTTACCACTTCGTTAGGGAATTTTGTTTTTCACACTTGTTCAATGAGCCAAAAACAATTATTGTGCATGCACTTGTTGAACAAACCTTAAGACATTCACAGCATACAGGCGGTAGGTAGCCAATTAAGGACAGGGTTACAATAATTACGACAGTTAGGAGACCTTTCTACTGACTCTGAAAAACTTCAGAAGAAAGAAACCCAGGGTTCCTGATCATCTGTTAATGCAGCTGGTGTTTGTCAAATGTCTATGAAACTTGTTCAGTTTATGTCTCAGTTGTTTAATTTTTTTATGTTAATACAAATATTTACATTTTAAGAAATTTGCTGCACATAAAAGCAGTTGAATGAGATAGGACGTTTCTTTTTTTGCTGAGTTTATATTCACTGTCATTGTACAGTGTATCTTAGTCTAAATGCACACTGAGAAAATGTTCTCTTTACTAAGACATGAAAAGATTAGGAGAAACTTCATGAAAAGCCTACTCACAATCACTCGTTGATAACACGGTGCAAATGCAATCATACGGCCACGCTTTTTATGCACCGACCGTTCTAAGGAAATGAATCACGGGAGTCCCGGGGGGGGGGGGCTTAGATCGTCAACGGAGCCGCTGGTACGCTATTCCCTAGTATGTTCTCATGGGAAGCAGTCCAAACCTGTGAAATAATCACGGTTTCAATGGGGTGAAAAATAACACAATAAAACAGCAACGAGTCCGCGTTTTGGTATCTTTAGTCCCACTGTACAGGTTCTTAAATCGAGTACTCGTCCCGGCATGTGTATACAGGGTTATTAGTTTAATTCTAACTGGGCTATTTCTCATGCGTCATCATAAAACATCGCCTACGTTCTATTCATATAGCCGTCGCGCACAGTGCGCATTCTGACATCCGAAATAAAGCTATGTATGCTTGTAACATAAGGCCAGCCATACGGCAAATTAATGCCTTGTACCGTTACTCAGGTGGAGTCTAATTTTTAGGTCGAGTTTTGAGTAATATTAGGTGTGGTTTTTCCGCTATATGCAGGACTACTGCCAAGAACCAATGTAATGTTTCACAATACAGAATGATTTCAGCACAGCATGCATTTTGAAACAATTAATGGTTTAAATGTTGCTTAAATTAATAATCAATTCAACAACATACATAACACTTCTCCTAAGGCAGGGGTCTTACGTTTTATTCGTATCCAAAACGATGTAAACATCACTGAGCGCTCAACACTCTCATGCAATGTAATTCTTAATATGCTCTCACGCTGAAAGTCCCAGATGGACTCATAGAAGTAGTAATAACTTCTGACGTGCTAATATGGACAAATGCATCCAGTTATTGCTATAGCTAAGCTAATAACAAGCATAAACCATAACTGATGAAACGTGAAGACAATAAACAATTGCAGCAATATGGTTTATGTGTGTTTTTCAAGTCTTCACTGACAGTGTAAATAAATAGTATATGAATGTGTACAAGTGCTAACCAGATCAAAACCTTTAACTACAGTAATCAGACGCTATAAAAAATTATATTTTACTGCCTTATTCTGTGCTTCAAAATAGAAAAGAGTGTTTGCCACATCATAATCGTAAAAATTGTCATTTAGGGATATTTATTATGATGTCAAAAAAGTATTATAGAATACCATAATTATCCATTACTACTATACAGTGGTGGCAAAAAGGTTTTGCCCCTTGCGTTTTTTTTATTTTTTGCCATATTTGTCTACACACTTAAAAGATCAGTATCATCCAATGAAACAAATTTATCACTACACAAAGATAATGCAAGTAAAGCAAGAATGCAGATTTTAAATTTGCTGATTCTTTTTTACTGGAAACAAGCTGTCAAAACCTGCCTGGCCCTAACGTGAAAACGTAAATTGCCCCTAAATCTAATAATGGATTGTGCGCAACGCTTTGCAGCAAAACACGACAAATAACAACAGTGTAAGCGATAATGGGCCGAATTGAGTCTGGTGATTATGCTGCCACGGGAAGGAATTCTTGGCCCACTTCTTGTAGAATTGTTTTAAATTCAGCACACTAGCTGAGAGGATTTTCGAGCAGCATATGAAATGGACCTGTTTAGAGAATCTCAATGGTATTTAAGTCCGGACTTTGATTTGGCCAATCCAAAACCTTAATTTAGTTTTTTATGGAGCCATCAGACAGGACGTGACTTGTTGGTGTTGGCGATTATTGTCCTGAGACTACATAACCCAAGTGCGCTATGAGAATTGAACGGTAACACAAACTGAGCGCCGGACGCAATTCTACCCAAGGATTTTCTGGTAGAGTGCAGAATTCATGGTTCCGTCATTTATGGCAAGTTGTCCAGGTCCTGAAGCTGTAAAGCAGCCCCAGATCATCACACTACAACCACCATTTTTGACTGTTGGTATGATGTTCTTTTTATTAAATGCTGTGTTGGTTTTACGCCAGAGGTAACGGGACACACACCTTCCAAAAAGTTGAACTTTTGTCTCATCAGTCCACAGAAATATTTGCTCAAAAACAGGGGGGGGTTCTGTTATGGGGGTAATCAAGATATTTTTTGGCAAATGAGAGACGAGCCTTTGTGGTCTTTTTGGTCAGCAGTGGCTTTTGCATTGGAACTATCCCATGGATGGCGTTTTTGCCCAGTCTCTTTCTAATTGTTGAATCATAAACACTGACCTTAACTGAGGCAAGTGAGGCTTGCAGTTCTTTAGATGTTGTTCTGGTT